>QRFJ01000571.1:327221-412415 GCA_006176705.1 Cocos nucifera
TTAACTTCAATTTATCTACTGAATAGGGTTCCCTCTAAAACCGTTCCTACCACACCGTATGAGATATGGCACGGTAAGAAACCAAGTCTGAGTCATCTCAGAATTTGGGGTTGTCCGGCTCATGTCAAAAGACAACAAGCGGACAAGTTAGAGTTTAGGTCCTTTAGAGCTCGATTCATAGGATATCCTAAAGAGTCATTAGGATACTATTTCTACATTCCAGAAGACCACAATGTGATTGTGAGTCGACATGCCATCTTTCTTGAAAAATAGTTTATTCAAGATAGCGGCATTGGAAAGCAGATTAAGCTTGATGAGAAAGTCTCACAAGTACAACGAGCTAAGGACCAATTGGAACCAAATCAGGTTGAGCCAATAAGAACACTACCTCCTCCACCTCGTAGATCGGAAAGAGTTTTCCCGTCCCCCTGAAAGATACTTAGGTATTATTTCAGAGGAAGTAGAGAAAATGTTCCTCGTAGGTAATGGTGCTCATGGTGATGATCCCAAAACCTACAACGAGGCGATATCAGATATCGACTCCGAGAAATGGCTAGAGGCAATGCAGTCAGAAATTGACTCGATGCACTCAAACCAAGTCTGGACCTTGGTAGATCCACCAGAAGGTATAGTACCTATTGGGTGTAAATGGATCTTCAAGAGAAAGATTGGTGCAGATGGGAATGTGGAGACATTCAAGGCTAGACTAGTGGCAAAAGGTTATAGTCAACGCGAAGGCATTGACTATCAGGATACCTTTTTCCCCAGTGGCTATGCTAAAATCCATCCGCACATTGCTTGCCGTTGCAGCCTATTTCGATTATGAAATATGGCAAATGGACGTGAAAACGGCATTTCTAAATGGATATCTTGAGGAAGATATCTATATGGAACAGCCGCTAGGTTTCACATCCAGTGATACTGATCACAAGGTTTGCAAGCTGCAAAGGTCCATATATGGACTTAAGCAAGCATCTCGGAGCTGGAACACTCATTTCAATGATGTGATCAAAATGTTTGGTTTCATCAAAAATGAAGAGGAACCATGTGTTTTCAAAAGGGTCAGTGGGAGCGCTGTTGTCTTCCTCGTATTGTACGTGGATGACATCCTCCTTATTGGGAATGATATTCCCATGTTGACATCAGTCAAGATGTGGTTGTCCAAGGAATTCTCCATGAAAGACCTAGGTGAAGCATCCTTTATTCTAGGAATTAAGGTCTATAGGGATAGACCGAATAGGATGCTAGGACTTTCACAGAAGATGTACATAGAGGAAAGTACTAAAGAGGTTTAGTATGGAAAACTCTAAGAGGGGATTAATACCCTTCAGACATGGTATTCATCTTTCCAAGAAGATGTGCCCTAGCACACCTGAGGAAATAGAACGCATGAGCAAGATCCCTTATGCTTCTGCAATAGGGAGCCTCATGTATGCCATGCTATGTACACGACCTGATATAGCCCATGCTGTGAGTGTCACAAGCAGATATCAGTCAAATCCAGGTGAAGAACACTGGACTTCTGTGAAATGTATCCTTAAGTACTTGAGAAGAACTAAGGATATGATGTTGGTCTTTGGTAATGGAGAACTCCAAGTCCAGGGATACACAGACTCGGATTTCATGTCCGATATAGATGATCGAAAGTCGACATCTGGAAGTCTGTTTGTGTGCAATGGTGGAGCTGTCAGCTGGAAGAGTTCCAAGCAAACGGTGATAGCAGATTCCACCATGGAAGCAGAATATATCGCTGCATCAGAGGCTGCAAAGGAAGCATTCTGGTACAAGAGTTTGCTGCAGAAATTGGAGTAATGCCATCAGATGCCATTCCTCTATACTGCGACAACAATGGCGCCATAGCCCTTGCTAAGGAGCCGAGGTCTCACCAGAAATCCAAGCACATTGAGCGGCGATATCACCTCATCCGCGATTACCTCGAGAAGGGTTACGTCGAGGTCAAGAGAGTCAACTCCGCAGATAATGTGGCAGACCCACTTACAAAGCCGTTGGGCCAGCAGAAGATCGAAGCCCATCTTGAGAAGATGGGACTTAGACTTGTAGCCAATTGGCTTTAGGACAAGTGGGAGATTGTTAGATATATGTGCCCTAGAAGCCAGAATTGGCTGACACTTGTAATACACTTCTAGGGGCAAAATTATAATTTTGACTAAAATCAATAAAATGGGTTATTTTCTATCACATATGTGTATTTAGTGTCTGTGATACATCCTTTGAGTTAATGGTAATGATAATTCATATTTTCAAGAGTTGAAAATTTAAGACATGAATAATCATTATTAACTCATAAAATGCTCCCGACCATAGGATCATCACGAGGATGGTGATTGATCCGGAAGGTTGGTGTACAATCGCTTCTCTTTAGTAGATGAGTCTTGAGTCTACGGTGTGGAGACACCGGAGCGAGAGTACAGGTACTCGTTAGAGAACGAGGGCACTGAGCGTGACCACCTCGAGTAGTCATTAGGGAGTCTACCTTCTCGTCAATGACTGACTCGATGCTGCAGTAGTGTGTCTGGTTCTTTGACCTGAGATGCATCGGCAGTTCACCTTGAGGGTGTTATAGTTTGACTACACCATTACTCGGTCTCCTAGCCATATGGAACCCTGAGGTGTATGTTGGCTATAGCATGTTCATTGTAGGAACTGGATTGCATCAAGATGGAATCTATCTACCTCGGTGGTAGAGGAGCAGCCCTATGATGATCATGAGAATCAAGTCCAGAAATCCATGGCCATGGCAGAGTGAAATAATAGAAAGAGTTTCTATTTAGATTTTCACATTGGACTCGAATCGAATGATTACATCATATGACAGAGACTAGGGTTTGACGAGTTCACCTTAACCCTAATCTGATCGGGGCTCAAGATAGAAGAACTTAATCACACAGGTAGCTGCACCAAGAGGTTCGCATTCAGCTCTGATGGGTTGCCACCATATACTGCTAGGTGTCACTGGTGGATTTTGGGAGCAATTAGAATGATTTAGATGATCGATCATTCTAGCTGTTCGAATCAGAAGAGTTCTGATCCATCGAAAGGAGTTTCGATGATGTCGATGATAGAGATCATGACATATCCCATTACCATACAGAACTGAACCTAACTGGGTCACACAAACAAGGGTTTGAATCTGGTGATCATCAATTGAACTGATCTAGTTCAATTGATCTGAATGAGATTCAATTAGGTTCAAGGAAATCGTGCTAGCACTCGATTGAACCTAACGTTCTTCTTTTACTATCATAAATAAGTTGTCCTGACTGAGCCAAAGGAGTTTGTGCTCAATCAGAGGCCTTCATATGGTCTGACTGGTGGTTGTCCAAGTCAGAAAAGGTTGTCTTATTTTGTAAGACATTACCTGCCATTTTTGGTCACCTGCCATTTCTTGTTCTTTGACTTTGGTCAAAAGTCTACCTTTGACTGGTCAAACGTTGACCATTGACACTTTGACTTTTGACCACATGTCATGCACCTATTGGAGAGCTGGTGGGGGCCTGTCCCCCTGCCAGAACCTGGCAAGGAAGAGGGCGCACGCCACCCTTGGCGTGTGCCCAAGTTGGAGGCGCCTAGGAGTCCTTGTTGGACAAGGACTCCATCTCCTTTTTGGATTCCAATTAGAGTTCTCCTAAGAACCAACTTTGACTGGTCTTAGGCACCCTCTAAGGAGGAATCCAGGGGACTCTATTCCCACCAATCAGATTTAGATCTGATTTCACAAAGGGTTGTGATTGGTTGGGAAGAAGAGGAGTTGGATCACAGTTAGTCTATAAATAAGACCCTGCGCCCAACTCAAATAAAGAATTGAATTGAGATCAAAGTTCCCCATGCCCCAAGGCTGCCTCTCCCCTCCTTCCTCCATGCCAAACCATCTTCTCCCCTTGCTCTCCACGTCCAAAAGGAGTTTTGGACCTTGGTTGGTGCGATCCAGATCAAAGAAAGGCGATCAAAAGCAAGAAGGCTGCGCTGCTGCAAAGGACGACTGCAGATCTTCAAAAGGAGTTTTGAAGATCCTCCAGATTAGATCCAGATCTAATTTTTGGAGGTGTGATAGAGAAGAAGAGGATCTCCAAATCCAGCCCTAGTGGATACCGATAGAGGCCAGGCGCTTGCGTGGCTAGATCCAGAACCTTTCGCTGCAAACAGGATCATCAACAGGGTAATAGGACTACCCAAATCAGGTAAATTAAATTTGATTTAATTTATCTTTATTTTATTTCTATTATTAAAATAATAAATTAGATCTGAAAGATCCCAGATCTAATTGAGATCGAGAGAAAAAAAATTTTAAAATATATCTCTTGATCTGATCAGATCTGAACGAATCTGGTCCGAAAAATCAGGATTTCCCTTCACAGTCTCCTATCGAAGCCGACCCCCTTCCTCAAGGTGTCCCCTTGAAGTCCCATATAAAGAGTCTAAGGAAAGAGGCTCATCAAGCTAAGAAGAAATTAGAAAAAGTAGAGGATGAGCTTCGAAAGTTGAAGAAACATTATTTCGAGGCTACAATTAAAGTTACTCATCTTCGTTAAGTCTATAGAAAGGATGCTATGAACTATATCAATAAAAAGTGCCATCTAATAGAGAAGTTGGAATAGGTGCAGAAGCTTGGTAGCGACAAGGCATGGGCACTAACGGCCAAGGCAAATTCTCTAGAACCCGAGTTGAAGACCGTGCAAGAAAAAATTTGATTACTCGAAGGGAACTCGACATGGTCAACCAATCGAGAGGAGTATGGCTGGACTGAACAAAAAAATTCTTCGAGCTCCAAAACCAATTACAAGTAGCTGTGGATTTTCATAATGAATATAGACACGACTAGTGTGGCCAAGTCGTCGATCTTAAAGGGGAGCTCTGAAGGGCCGATGACGAGATTGCTCATCTTCGATGATAATTATCTGAAAGGGTCCAAGCCAACTCTAGCAAGGACTCAGCAGACATCTTATCTTTACGAAGTTCTCTAAAGGACTTGTCTGCCTTGTTTGAGAATAGCCAAAAGGAAGTGCGAGAGTTGAAGATGCAAATAGTCTATCAATAGGATGCTGTGAAGGATGCAGAGGCTGAGTCGGCTGTACTAAAAAAGAAGTTAAGAAAAGTTGAGGACCATTCATGGAGTTATAAGAAGTTGCTAAGTGAAAGTTTGATAGTTCGATGGAAACTCAAAGAGAAGATCAAAGACTTGAAGTTGTCTTTGGTGTTAGCCGACTCCGGCAGCTTGAAGTCTGACTCCGAATAGGGCTTTGGCTTCTTTTTCTTTCTCCCCTTTATTTTTCTTTTTTTGTAATTGGTCTTCTAGACTTTTCTATGTATCGAACTTTTTATTTTAATGAAAATATTATTTTGATAATTTTATCTCAATTGTATGTTTGCGTAGCTTTTCACTTTCCTCTTCTTTAAGCAATTGAAGATCTTCATCCGTGCTAGGATGAGGTCCTCCTCCTGTTCCTAACATTGTTGGTCTTTGCTTTGACCTTCTGTCAGGATGAAATCCTCCTCCTATTTTTGATAGAGTTGGCCTTTATCCTTATTAGGATGAGGTCCTCCTCTTATCCATTATAAGATCATAGGGGCATAAAAGGGCCATCGAAAAGACCTCTCCCCTCCTCCTATCTTAAATAACCGAAAGTCTTCATCCGTGTCAGGATGAGGTCCTCCTCTTATTTCTAACATAATTGGCCTTTGCTTTATCCCTCCATCAGGATGAGGTCCTTCTCCTATTTCTGACAGGGTTAGGCTTTACCTTTGTTAGGGTGAGGTCCCCTTCCTATCCCTAACAAGATCATAGAAGCATAAAAAGATCATTGAAAGAGCCTCTCCCCTCCTCCTATCTTAAATAACCGAAAGTCTTCATCTATGTCAGGATGAGGTCCTCCTCCTATATCTGACATGGTTGCTCTTTACTTTGTCCCCCATCAGGATGAGGTCCTTCTCTTATTTTTGACTAGGTTAGTCTTTATCTTTATTAGGATGAGATTCTCCTCCTATCCCTAGTAAGGTCATAGGGACACAAAAGGGCCATTAAAAGGATCTCTCCCCTCTTCCTATCTTAAATAACTGGATATTTTCATCCATGTCAGGATGAGATCCTCTTCCTATTCCTGATATGATTGACCTTTACTTTATTATTCCATCAAGATGAGATTCTCCTTCTGTTTCCGATGGGATTAGCTTTTATTTTTATTAGGATGAGGTCTTTCTTCTATTCCTAACAAGATCATAGGAGCACAAAAGGATCATTGAAAGAGCCTCTCCTCTTCTCCTATCTTAAAACACTAAAGATCTTTATCCATGTCAGGATGAAATCCTTCTCCTATTTCTGACATGGTTGGCCTTTACTTTATCCTCCCATCAGGACAAGATCCTCCTCCTATTCTTGACGAGGTTGGTCTTCATCTATAGGCAAAGTTTGGTTGAGTCACTTCCTGTCATCACACGATTTTGCATCAAGAAATGAAAATATTGGAATAAAGAAGTTTTATTAAGGTAGAATTACTGATAGTACATTCATAGATTTTTTGAATTTTAGGGCCATGGGAGCATTGATCCTTCGAGCTCTTTTAGATAATATGCTCCTGGTTGGACAATTTTCATCATCTCATAAGGATCTTCCCAATTTGGGATGAGATTTTCTTAATTTTGAGGCTATGAAACATCTGCTTGCTGGAGTACAAGATCTTCTATTCTAAATGTCTTACTTCTGACCCTCGAGTTGTAGTAGTGGGCTATCCTTTGCTTGTAAGCTACCATTCGGATCTGGGCCTTCTTCCATTTTTCTTCCAACAAATCAAGGTTAGCTTTAAGATCTTGCGAGTTGCTTTATTCATTGAAGACCTCTACTCGCACTGAGGAGAGTTTGAATTCGATCGGGATAACAGCCTCCATCTCGAAAGTCAATGCAAAGAAAGTTTCTCCAATGGATAGTCTTTGAGTAGTTCGGTAAGCCCAGAGCACATGATAGAGTTCGTCTATCCATGTTCCTTTTATCCTTTCAAGGATGGCTTTTATTTCTTGAAGCAAAATTCTATTAGTTACTTCTGCTTCACCATTCACTTGCGGATGGGCTACTGATGTAAAGTGGTGAGATATATTCAGATCTTCATAAAATTTAGTGAACTTCACACCTACAAACTGACGTCCATTATTAGTGATAAGTATTTGAGGTAGACCAAACCTGCAAATAATTGACCTCCAAATGAAGTCATGTACTTTGGCCTCAGTAATCTTTGTCAGGGGTTTGGCCTCAATCCATTTAGTAAAATAATCTACTGCTACTAGCAGGAACTATCACTGTCCTAATGCCATGGAAAAAAGTCCAAGTATATCCATCCTCCATTGTGCAAATGGCCAAAGAGCGCTCAGTGGTATGAGTTGTGAAGTCAGTTGTCTCTGAATATTTGAATTTTTAGGACACCTGTTAGATTTTCTCATTTAATTCATCGCATCTTGGTGCATTGTTGGCCAATAATACCCCAGACGGAGTAACTCATGCAACAAAGATCTTGCCCCTAGATGATTTTCGTAAATTCCTTCGTGAACTTTTCTCAAGGCATAATCAGCTTCGAAAGATCGGAGACATTTAAGAAGTGATAATGAGTACGACCTCTTATACAACTTATTCTCATATAAAATATAGCGAGTGGCTTGATTTCTTAACTTTCGAGCTTCTTTATGGTCTCTAGGTAGAACTCTCTCTTTTAGATGAGAAACCAATGGATCAATCCAGCTGGGCTCATGGTCGACTTGCATTATTGTTAGAAACTCTTTCGAACTTGGGTGCTACAGGACTTCTCTTGCAAGTTCATTTGAGGCTAAAGTGGCTAACTTGGAATGGAGATCATCTTTGGTATTTTTCATCCTGAGAATCTACTGAATATGAAAGCTGTTGAAGGCCAAGATCAAGCTTTTTATTTTTTTCAAGTACTTTCTCATGCTTTCCTCCCGAGTTTTATAACTGTTACTGACCTACCCTACAACCAATTAAGAGTCACTATAAACCTTCAGATTTTCTGCTTCTAATTTTTTGGTTATTTTTAATCCTACAATCAGGGCTTCATACTCTGCTCTATTGTTAGTGGTAGAAAAGTCAAAGTGTAATGCATACTCTACTACAACTCCTTTCGGATTGACGAGGACAAGCTTGCACCTATCCCAAGAGCATTGGATGAACCATTCACATACAGTACCTAAAAGTTTTCAAGGAGATTAGCCTCCTTTTTGAGGGAGCCAGGGATAAAAATTTCTTGATGTCTAGGTTCGATCTCATCTGAAATAGTGGACTCTATCATAAAATCAGCCAGTATTTAAGCTTTTATGGACGGTCGGGATTGAAAATAAATGTCAAATTTGGTTAGCTCAATCGCCCACTTTGCTACTCTGTCAAAGGTATCGGGTCAATGAAAAACCGCCTTGATGGGTTGATCAGTAAGGAGAGTAATTATGTGCCCCTGAAAATAATGTCGAAGTTTTCTGACTATAATCAATAAGGTATATGTTAGTTTTTCTAATTTGGTATACCTTATTTCTGCATCCCTCAAGACTCTGCTTATATAGTAGATCGACATCTGAACTTTAGCTTCTTTCCTAACCAGTATGGCTCCAATAGCTACAGGGGATATGGCGAGGTACAAGAACAACTCTTCTTCAAGTTCGAGTTTGACTAGTAGTGGGGGCAAACTGAGGTAGCTCTTTAATTCTTCAAGAGCCCGCTGACACTCAGGAGTCCAGTTGAAGTTTTTGGATTGCTTGAGCACTCGAAAGAAGGACATGCAATGCTCCACCGATCTTGATACGAAGTGATTCAGGGCCACCACCTTGCCTGTAAGGCGTTGAACCTCTTTTATTATTTTTGAGACAGTTATTTTCTAGATGGCTCTGATCTTCTCTGGGCTAGTCTCAATGCCGCAGCTCGACATCATGAACCCCAGGAACTTTCTTAAGATTACTCTGAAATTATATTTTGTAGGATTCAGCTTCATCTTATACTTTCAGAGGATGCTAAAGGTCTCCTCAAGATCTGCAATATGATTTGACGAAGATTAGCTTTTAACCAGCATATCATCTACATAGATCTTCATGTTGTGGCTGATTTGCTTCTTGAAGATCTTATTTATCAGGCGCTGATAAGTCGCTCCTACATTTTTAAGCCCAAAGGGTATGATCATGTAATAATAAAGATCATGATTAGTAATAAAAGAAATCTTCTCCTCATTCTATGGTGCCATCTAGATTTGATTGTATCCAAAGAAGACATTCATGAAGGTGAGGAGTTCATGTTCCGAAGTTGTGTCCACTAGTTGGTCAATCTTGGATAAAGGGTAGCTATCTTTTGGGCAAGCTATGTTTAGATCTGTAATGTCTATGCACATCCTCCACTTGCCATTTACTTTTTTAATCAAAATAAAATTTGCAATCCAATCCGAATAAAATACTTCTCGAATGAATCTTACCTTAACGAGCTTGTCGACCTCATCCATTATGACCTTCTACCTTTTGGATGCAAAACTGTGCTATTTTTGTTTCACTGGCCATCATTTAAGATCCACTCTCAGGTGATGTTCCATGATCTCTGCATCAATCTCGGGCATGTCGGTAGACACCCAGGCGAAGACGTTGGCATTTCTTTGCAAGAATGTGACAAGCTGCTTTCTGACTTCTCCTTTTAGATTCGAGCCAATCTTCATAGTATGTTCTTCATTTTCATCATTCAAAGAGATCTCTTCAAGGTCATCAATGGGTTCTCATCTTTCCTTAGATAAATCATCACGAGCATCAAGCCCATCCATCGAACAAGGATCTGCTTGTTTTTTCTCCTGTAGGGCAATGCTGTAGCAATGTTGAGCTAATGCCTGATCTCCTCTAACCTCCTTGACTCCATACTTTATTGAAAACTTCATTTTCAGGTAGTAAGTAGAAACCACGGCTTGAAGTGCATTCAAGCCAGATCGGCCAAGGATCACATTATAGATAGAAGGGGCTTTGACTACCAAAAAATCAACTTACGCCTTAGATCACTTTGGGTATCGGTCAGCTACCATAAGCAATGTTATTACTCCTTCCACTGGCACTGCATCGCCAATGAATCCTACTAATGCGTGCTAATTTATAGCTATGGCAAGTGCACCAGTCGATCAAGTAATAAAGTGAATGAGTAGAGTATCGTCCCTAGAGGATTGGAAAACAAGTATTGAAAAGCTCTTTCCTATGCTTTATTTAGAAGATCAATTTATGAGAATAAGAAATTAAAAAAAAAATTCTGCTGAAATTGGCGAAGAAGAAGAGGCTCCTTGATGTCTTGATCGTTGAAGAAAAATAAAAAAAAAACCCTTTTAATTTTCTCACAAATCACCTTTTTTATCTCTCTCCTCTCTCTTTCTCTCTCTCTTTCTCCCTCTCTCTTTCTCCCCGTCTCTCTCTTTGTCTCTCTCTTTTTTTTCTTTTTCCAATTCTTTTTTTTTTATTTCACGACAACAGGCTTTTTTATAGGCAAAGAATTTGACTTCCCCTCAAATTCCATCAAAAATTAGGTTTAAGACTCCCAAAACAACTCAAATTAAGATCTGGATAATTTTGACCGTTGGATGGTGATCAAACGGTCCAAAAACCACTCAAAAACCCTTAAAATAACTCAGTCGGATTAAATCTCAACCGTTGGATCGACCATTGGATCGAATCTGGACCGTCCGATCGCATTGAAATAAGCCTTCAGACCTTTAGTTTTATGTCGGGATGAATCTCGGCCGTTGGATCTCGATCGGGAGCTGCGGATGCCGTCCATCAGTGCCTTCTTCTCGTCCGTCCGATCAAGCTTCAGTGAAAACCGCCCGTTGGATCAGGCCGAATTTCCAAATTGCCCTCCATGGACCGTGCGCGAGCCCGATGTTGCGTGGACCGCCAGATTCTTCAGCCAATCAACGCGCGCCTCTTTCTGTGAAATTCCCGAATTATCCTTCAAATGGTCCACCGTGCACCGCGAAAATGCTGACATCATCCTAACGTCAGCGTTGCATCGGCATTTTTTTTTTTTTTTTTTGAAATTCAATTCTGGGCTCGTTTGAAGTCCGTTTTGCCTGAAATTTTTTTCATCTGAACAAGAAAAATGAGATATTCACATTGGTAGCCTTCTTTCTTGTATAAGATTAATAAAAATATCAATTTCTAATAAAATAGATTAATTTATTTTATAATTTAATATTTTTATTAGTATATTTTTACCACTTATCACACCTCCCAACTTAGTCATTGCTAGTCCCTTAGCAATATTTTATTTAATACCATATTTCAATAAGATTATCTTTCACAAAGATAAAATCTAGGATTAAAGGTCAAAAAGTTTAGAAAATACTGCTAACTAAGCATTGAGCTTCAGAAGCAAATTTTTCAGTCAATACAATTAAAAACTTTCTTAGAGTACATCAAAGATCTATAGCACTTGTGTTCGTGATGACTAACTTTAGCATTTCAGTATTAAATTAAAAGAACAAAAGTATCCTCTCTTATCACCTATTTTGATCAATTTTCTATACATTCTCAATTTTATACTCATGAATTAAGGTAGCTTTCACACTGCCTTTTCTTTCTCTTTTTTTTCTTTCTTTTTTTTTTTTTTTTTTTTTACTGTGCTGAGCATCCTGGCCTTTCCTTCACCATTTTACGTGAATTTTCACACTTGACCTAGGTGCAGAGATCCAGTTACTAGGCTTTGGGCAATCCACATATACTCTGTCTTTTGCACTTTATTTATAGGCAGGTAGCTCTTTCCTTAAATTCAAGTTTTTTTTGATTAGAATGTATATTAATTACCAATTTTCAGTGATAATTGAATCCT
Organism: Cocos nucifera; assembly: GCA_006176705.1. Taxonomy (NCBI): domain Eukaryota; kingdom Viridiplantae; phylum Streptophyta; class Magnoliopsida; order Arecales; family Arecaceae; genus Cocos; species Cocos nucifera. The sequence continues at coordinate 339,064 of QRFJ01000571.1, forward strand.
CAGTTGGACCTTATAATCAATACCTACTTTGCCTTGTTAGTGTGCATGTGCAATAAAAAGTGCTAATAATCTTTTAATGACCTAAGTAGGCTGCTAAAAGTTGACCAACTAATCTACTTCTTTAACTCATTACATTCATTAGCAAATAATTCTATCTTTTATCACTTATCCAGTTTATCTTGCTCAAGATTTTCTTCTTGACACATGATTTTTTTTTTTTTTTTAAACTTTAATTGTTCTACATTGTCTTAAAGGAGAAAGAAAAATAAAGGATGTAATAAAGGATAGGAAAGAATACACCTGATTTGGTTCAATCTGGTTCTTTGGAGCTTTGAAATTTTGCTTGAGTTCTCATTGATTTTTCTGCAAAATTGAAAATACACACACCAGAGCAGTAAAAGAGCAACAACAAATTACTGAAAAATAAAAGAAAAAAAAAAATGATCAAAACTAAAAAGAAAAGAAACAACCTATCTAGTAGTTCTGATTTATAGTCTTCAGCTTGACTTTCTTTAAGTTCTAAAGTGGATCAATCCGGTGCCACTTCAATTGGAAATACTTTCATGTTTGATCGAATCCTTCTTTTCAATTTGACATTGCTCGCTTTTATAGTCTCAAACCTATTTTCTACAGAATTCTCATATAATGGATTGTCAATAATATCAATTAGAAAATAAGTTTGATTATCATCAGGATGTTTAGTATCTTTGAAAACATTAAAAGTAACTTGTTCATCTTGGACTCTAAGAATTAATTTTTCTTGTTGAACATCTATTAAAGCTCCTCCAGTAGCTAAAAAGGGTCTCCCTAAAATAAGGGGTACATCATAATCTTCTTCCATATCAAGAACAATAAAATCAATAGAAAAAATAAACTTGTTTACCTTTACCAAGACATCCTCCACTATACCTCTTGGATATTTAATGGATCTGTCGGCTAATTGAAGAGTAATAGTGGTAGGCTTTGGTTCTCCTAGACCCAGCTTTCCTGAAAATAGAAAAAGGCATGAGATTTATGCTTGCTCCTAAATCACATAAAACTTTATCAAAACTACAATCACCAATAATGCAGGGGATAGTAAAACTCCCTGGATCTTTTAGCTTCTGTGGTAATTTATTTTGAAGTATTGCTGAGCATTCTTCATTCAAATTTATTCTCTCATGCTCCTTCAGCTTTTTCTTATTTGTTAAGATTTCTTTGAGAAACTTGGCATACCTGGGCATTTGAGTAATAGCATCTACAAAAGGAATATTAATATGTAAATTCTTTAAAATTTTGAAAAAGTTAGAAAATTCCTTATCTGGATGCTGTATTTGTCTCTCTGGGAATGGTAGTGGCGGCACGTAGGGCTTCACATTTGGATCAGCAAACCGTATACCTGGAGACCATCCATCTGCTGGTTGTTTTGGTGACTGACGAAGTTTGAGTTGATGGTTCCTTATTTGTAGTTGGCTCTTCAGTCTCATTCTTCTGATGTGGCTCCTCCAGCTTTGTACCACTTCTTAGGGTGATAGCATTGACTTGCTCCCTTGGATTTGTCTCCGTATTGCTTGGCAAGGATCCTTGAGGTCTCTCGGAGATTATCTTAGCCATTTGACCTATTTGCATCTCCAAGTTTCGAATTGCTGCTGTTTGGTCCTGCCTAAGTTTGGCTTCCAAATTTTTTATAGTTGCTTCTTGGTTTTGCATAAATTTGACCATCAGCTCTTCTATGTTGGACTTCTTTTCAGGTACTTGGAATCCCGGGGGTGGCTGTTGTGCTGCATTTTGATTGCTCCATGAGAAATTTGGGTGCTGCCTCCACCCTTGATTGTATGTGTTGGAGTAGGGATTGTTTTTATTGCGGCCTGAAAAAATTACCAATATAATTAGCTGTATCAGTTGTTTTAGCAAAAGGAATTACCTGTCTGGCAATTGCTCGTATCGTGTCCTCCTCCACACAGGTCACAAGTAATGCTCTGAATATGCATAGCTGTTCCCTTTAAGTTGTTGACTTCGGCTCTAAGGGCTGCAATTTCAGCTAGTAAAGTTGGCACGCAATCTACTCCCTGCACAGCTGCTAGTCTTTTTGGCATCATGCGCTCTGTCTGCCATTGATAGCTATTTGATGCCATCTCATCGATCAGATCGAAGGCTTCTTCCTCCATTTTTCGATTAATGGTTCCTCCTGCTGCTGCATCAATCATAGATCGATTAGTAGGAGATAAACCATTATAGAAAGTTTGTACCTGAAGCCATACGGGTAGTTGATGATGTGGACATCTCCTCAGCAGTTCCTTGAAATGCTCCCAAGCCTCATATAGTGTCTCCATGTCCATCTGCATAAAAGAAGTGATATCGTTGCGCATCTTAGCAGTCTTGGAAGGTGGAAAGTACTTGGCTAAGAATTTTTGGGCTAGGACATCCCAAGTTGTGATAGAACCTGCAGGAAGAGAATGAAGCCAATTTTTAGCTTTATCCCATAAAGAGAAAGGAAATAACCTTAATCTAATAGCATCATCCGACACCCCATTAATTTTAAAAGTATCACAAAGTTCAAGAAAATTAGAAATATGGGCATTCGGATCATCATGCACGTGTCCACTGAATTGGACAGTTGATTGAATCATCTGGATCATCGTCGATTTTATTTCGAAGTTGTTTGCTCGTACAGGCGGTCTCCTGATGCTCGAAGCTGCATCGGCTACAGATGGTGTGATGTAATCATTTAATGGAACGATGTACTGGTCGAATAGCTTCATGCTGTCCTTCAGTCGCCATATCCAATCCTAGATTGATGTCGTTAGGATCTTCAGCTGCCATGTTTCTCTCTTGTTGTAGTCTTCTAATAGTTCTTTCAATTTCTGGATCTAGAGGTAGTAAGTTACTATGTCCAGTACGTGTCATGCACTAAATTTTTTTTTTTAATAATAAAAATTAAAAATAAATTTCTAAAGTAAAGCTAGGATCAAAATTTTAATATTATTTTAGACACAATCCCCGGCAACGGTGCCAAAAACTTGATGCGTGCTAATTTATAGCTATGGCAAGTGCACCAGTCGATCAAGTAATAAAGTGAATGAGTAGAGTATCGTCCCTAGAGGATTGGAAAATAAGTACTGAAAAGCTCTTTCCTATGCTTTATTTAGAAGATCGATTTATGAGAATAAGAAATTAAAAAAAAATAAAAAAAAATAATTAAAAGTTTTTAATTAAATAGAGAGAGTGTAAATTATTAGGGTTTTAAATTCAAGAGCAATGGATTACTAAGGCAATCGGTTCACCAACTCAGTCAATACAATATTCAGATTTTTAGATTAATTTTATTTCATGTGACGGTGGAGTCTCCTAATTTATTCACTATCCTTTGGTCCAGGCATAGCAAAACTATTAATATTTATTAATTATCCTTTGGTCCAGGTGTAATTTAAATAAATATTAATGCATTAGGTTTTGTGAAATCCTCTAATTAAAATACGCTGCGTCCAAAGCGCACTAAAATTTCCCGCATGCATATGAATTCTAATTTGATTCATAATACAAGGTATATAATCAAGAAGCATTAACATAGATGTACTTGGTCCGTAACATCTATGTTCATCAGATCAATTAGAAGATGGCCAGTAATCTAAAAGCATTAAGATCAGATTTATATACTCCTCATGAATAAAATTTAAAAATAAATCATACTGAATATTGCATCAAAAGAGTGGCTACACCTTAGCCTTAGTAAAATAAAATTTAGTTCATGATAACAAATTCAAAAATAGTAAATAAAATAAAAAGCATGAAGAAATTAGACTGTTTGATTGCTGAAATTGATTGTCTGCTGCTCTTGATGTGGAGAACTTGGCGAAGAAGAAGAGGCTCCTGATGATGTCTTGATCGTTGAAGAAAAATCAAAAAAAAACCTTTTTTGATTTTCTCACAAATCACTTTTTTTTATCTCTCTCCTCTCTCTTTCTCTCTCTCTTTCTCCCTCTCTCTCTTTCTCCCCGTCTCTCTCTTTGTCTCTCTCTTTTTTCTTCTTTCCTTCTTTTTTTTTTATTTCACGACAACAGGCTTTTTTTTATAGGTAAAGAGTTTTGATTTCCCCTTAAAATTCCATCAAAAATTAGGTTTAGGACTCCTAAATCAACTCAAATTAAGATCTGGATAATTCTGCCCGTTAGATCTTGATCAAACGGTCCAAAAACCACTCAAAAACCCCTTAAAATAACCCAGATCAAGTCGGATTTAATCTCAGCCGTTGGATCGACCGTTGGATCGAATCTGGGCCGTCCGATCGCGTTGAAATAAGCCTTCAGACCTTTAGTTTTATGTCGGGATGAATCTCGACCGTTGGATCTCGATCGGGAGCTGCGGATGCCGTCCATCAGCGCCTTCTTCTCGTCCGTCCGATCAAGCTTCAGTGAAAACCGCCCGTTGGATCAGCCAGAATTCCCAAATTGCCCTCCGTGGACCGTGCGCGAGCCCGGTGTTGCATGGACCGCCGCGTTCTTCAACCAATCAACGCGCGCCTCTTGCTGTGAAATTCCCGAATTACCCTTCAGATGGTCCACCGTGCGCCGCGAAATGTTGACGTCAGCGTTGCATCGGCGTTTTTTTTTTTTTTTTTTTTTTGAAATTCAATTCTGGGCTTGTTTGAAGTCCGTTTTGCCAGAAATTTTTTTCATCTGAACCAGAAAAATGAGATCTTCACATTGGTGGCCTTCTTTCCTACATAAAATTAATAAAAGTATCAATTTCTAATAAAATAGATTAATTTATTTTATAATTTAATATTTTTATTAGTATATTTTTACCACTTATCACCTACTAATGGAGAATTCATCAAACCCATCCTATCATTAGATATAGATATTTTAGAGAAAGCATCATAAAATAAGTCATCAGCAAAGCTTTCATTATCAATTAAAATATGATGTACATCATAATCAGCAATATTTAAAGTAACTACAACCGCATCATTATGCAAAAGCTAAACACCCTGGACATCTTCTTTGATGAAAGTGATGGATTCTTTAGTCCGTGTCTCTTTGCTAGCTCTACTGACCCACTAGCCTTCCTTCGCTAATGTCCCCTAGTGATGGTGTTGATGACTCCAAGGGGGGCCAAACTCCTTGTGGCTCATCCCATCGAGATGATTCAGACTGCCATGGGGCTCTTAGACGATCTTCTCTCCTCTCTGACTGACGCTTGATAAACCAGTCCAATCGGCCTCTGCTAATCAGTGCCTCAATCTCATCCTAAAGTTGGATGCACTCTTCAGTGTCGTGACCATGATCACGATGGTAGAGGCAGTACTTATTGGAATTATGCTTGGTCGGATGAGTCTGCATCCTCTCCGACCCTGGCAGCTGCTCCGTTATCTCCATTAGCATCAAGTCTTTAAGGCATTCAAGGAAGCATAGTTGTTGAATCTTCTAAGAGGAGAGTAACACCGAATCCTCCGATCTAGACTTCCCTATCGATGAGCTCAAGGAGGAGTTCAGGCTCATCTACACTCAAAATAAGTTTGCGAGCATGGTCGAGCTTCACTCAACTTGCTATCAGACGTGGGCTTGCTAGATTCATCCGCTTGCTGCTCTCTTGCAGCCTCATCATCTTTCAATTTGAAGGCCTCCTCTGCCTAAGCATAACCTTCATCCCAAGCCAATATATCAGTAAAATTTTTGGGATACTTTTTTTCTATGAAGGATAGAAGATCATTCTTCTAAAGGTCATCCTTCAGTACGGCCATAGCTACAAACCAGTCCAAGTTTCGAACCTCTAGCATAGCAGCATTAAAGTGATTGACGTAAGCTCAAATAGACTTCTCCTCTTTCTACTTTATGTTGATGAGGGAGTCTGAACTCATCTTGGACATCGGATGCTTATGAAATGAGCCACAAACTGATGGCTCATCTAGTTAAAAGGGAAGATCATACTCGGTTTAAGGTTCGAGTACCAATTTTTTACTACTCTCTTCAAGATAGATGGAAAAGCTCAGCACAGGATGGTGTCTGGTGCATCATGAAGCAGCATCATTATCCGGAAGGCCTCAAGATAGTCGATCGGATCAAAAGTCTCATCATAGGTCTCGAACTAGGGGAGCTTGAAGTTCGGTGGAATAGATTTTTGCATGATTTTGATAGAGAAGGGGGGATCGGTGTAGATGTCATCATGGTGGACTAGGGCAGCATGGCAGAGTGCTTCAATCCATTGATTCATATCTTGAAGCTTTTGATCAAGAGTGTTATCTCGACCATGGATCTCAAAGGGCCATCAACTATAGATGGAGAACGTCTCCTCTAAAGAAGAATCATGATCGAAATAGGAGCTTCCTGCTCTCTGCTTTTTCTTCTTAGGGGCGATGGGTCTACTGTCCTAGGTTGCCCTCCTTGGCACCAATTCTTGAAGCTCTAGCTGGGGGTTTTTCAGTTGGGCTACCGCTGAAGGTTGTTGTATGGCCTGCACCATTTCAATAAGGCCTCGAATCTGCTGCATCAGTAGATTGAACTACTCTAGATCCACCATGGTCGTCGATGGAAGAGATTGAGGAGCTGATGATGGAGCTGGAATGGATGAATCTAGCTCAGATCTGACAGTAGAGGTAGTGGACCGTCAGATGGTTGTCTTCTTTGGGGGCATTTCTAGAGTAAGAGAAGATCAAATAAAAGTGGATTCAAGAAATTAAGAGAGAAAGAAAGGCAGGTAGGATCGACTAAGCATACTTTTAGAATAAGGGCTTAAAGCTCCTCCTTTTAGCATTAATCTTGTTGGTGCAAAAATTCATGAGGACGTCGAAGATAGCTGGAGTTGAGAAGGTGAGGCCATCGATGAAACCTAAAAGATAAAGTCCAAACTAGAGGTGGATGGCTCCGACAGGATCCTTCGATGCTCAAGTTAATTCTCCGACCTACTAGAATAGAGTGCTCAAAAAATAAAGAAGTAGAGTGATGGAAAGGAGAAGAGAGCTTAAAGAAATACATATCTAGAGAGTCTCTTTTATAGATGGAGCTTATAACAAACTGATAGTGATAGCCATAATCATCTAGTAGTGGGCCGCTCAGGCCATGTAGAGTTTATTACAGAGGATGAGTTATCATTTATCGTAACTTATAGGTGGTGTAGATCCTTTTGTTAAAGTTCGAACGTAGGTTGGAAACTTTGCTGTACGTAGCATACTAAGGGTCGATTAAAGTCTGTTGGAGGCAACGTCTAATTGCTTTAAGGGATTCAGAAGCTTCTTGGATTGCACACAAGTGGATACCCCCTAAATTAGAATCTGAGGCTTTCGCGCTCCCTCCTTCATGGAGTGGTTGCTATGTATCAGCAACTTGATGAGGTTCCCTTAGGTGGTCCCCGTCGATAGGCATGGTAGGGATTAAGTTGGTCCGTAATTGGAGTATGACTGGAAGAATTCATCTGAAAGGAGCACGACTAAAGAAATTCATTCGAAAAGAGCATGACTAGAGAAGTTCGTTCAGAAAGAGCATGACTGAAGAAATTGTGAGCTCACAAGTGGCACTTCTAAGTCTTGAAAATATGAGAAGATAGGTCATGGAAAGATAGGAGCGAGCCAGAAGAAGAATTAGTCTTAATAGCAAAATTCAAAAACTAGGCCGACTCACACTGAGACTGAGCTGGCTCAATTAGGAACTGGGTCGACTCAGCCCAGGACTGGGTCGGCTAGGTCTTAGAGAAAAATTTAGATAGAAAGTAGTATTTTTGAGCTACTGATATGGTACACAACTGGGCCATCTCAGTCTGGGACTGAGTCGACCCAGTCGTAGGTTAGCTGGCTTAGTCTGAAACTGGGTCGGCTCAGTTTTTGTAGGTTATTATTTTGTATACATGGGTTGTTTGGATTTGGAAAGTTTTCCTATAAGCTTGGACTTGACCATTTGTAAAGTATATATACTGAAAATAGATCAATATTGTTATAGTGCTGAAATATACTGAATAAAAGCTCTTTTCTCCTAGAAATCTCTTCTTCTCTTCTTCTCTATTTCTTGATTTATTTGATCATGCTTCTGCATAAATATCTAAGAAGTACTTTCTTATTTCTTGGCTAATCATCGACGGCCATGCTGATCCATGTGGGAAGAGCGTATATTCCCAACATTTGATATCAAAGCGGTGTTGCATAGAAGGAAGGAAGACACCTAGGATTTACTACATCCAGGATCTATTGCATCAGATTTTATCCTAAAACTTTTAGTTTGCTTTGTGGTTATCTCTAGATTGAGGTGGAGATTATTTACACGGAGGAACGGTGATACAAAAGTTTGAAAAGAGGATCTAGGGCTAGTTAGATCTTCTTTGAAGGATAGTTTTGTTGGTGTGTGAGATCATGAAAGGTGTTAGAAATTTATTCTTGACTTGTCTGAAGTCATGGGATCAAGTGGATTCAAGGTGGATTTTGAGAAGTTTAATGGCAAGGAGAACTTTACTCTATGGCAGCAAAGAGTAAAGGACTTATTGGTTCAGCAGAGGATCTATAAGGTCTTGACAAAAGAAAGACTGAAAAAGATTAGTGTTGAGGATTGAGTAGAGTTGGAGGAAATTGCTTTTAGCATAATTCGGATGTGCTTGGTCGATCAAATTTTGCCTAAAATTTGCATAGAAACTATGGCAAAGGGGCTCTGGGAGAGACTGAAGAACACATACATGAGAAAGAATATGATGAACAAGCTATGGTTAAAGAAACAATCGTATAGTCTAAGAATGTCCGAAGGCAGAGATCTTGTTGCACATATCCAAAGGTTCAATTAGGTGTGTTCTGAGGTGATAAGTTTGGATGTGAAGATCGATGAAGAGGATCGGGCATTGCTACTATTATGTTTTCTCCCAGGTTCATATGATGGTCTCATAACAACTTTAGTTTATGAAAAGGAGACTCTAAACTATGAAGAGATTGTTGGTGTACTCAGATCAAATGAGCAAAGGAAGAAGATCTATAAGGGAGATCCTAAGTCTGAGATCTTGGCTGTGAATGAAAGACAGGAAAGATCAAAGAAGAAGATAAGAGAAAAATCCAAGGGTAGGTCAAAGTCTCACGATCAGAGGAGGATGACATTAAAATGTTATAGATGTCATCAGCCTGGACACCTAAGGAGAGATTGTCCTCTTTTGAGATCAGAAAAAGAAAAGGCCAATAAGGGAGATGATACAGCTTCTATGAGTAGTGAAGAAGATCTACTAATTATATCAGATGGATCCACAGAGTGCGATACTATGTGGATATTAGATTCAGCATACTCACACCACTATACTTCTCATCGAAAGTGGTTTACTATCCATCAGAAGGTCGATGGTGGAAGTATCAGCCTTGGAGATGATCATCCATGCAAAGTAGCTAGAATTGACTCTATCAGGATGAGGATGTACGATAGGATCATTCGTACATTATCAAATGTTAGGCATGTACCGAAGTTGAAAAAAAATTTAATTTCTTTAGGCTACTTGGAGGAGCAGGATTATGCTTTTAGTAGCCAGGCTAGGAGTGGATGTCTAAAAATTTTCAAAAAAGTTTTGGTGATGATGAAAGATAGAAAACTAAGCAACAATCTTTATAGAATGGAAGGCTCAGTGATAAATGATAGTGCAGAGGTACTAGCAGCGGTACAGAAGGAGCAGATTTTATATCAGCTATAGCACTATCAGATGGATCATATGAGTGACCATGGGCTCACTGAACTAAGCAGAAGAGATATTCCAGTCCTGAAGAAGGAGGGCACAAATCTTTGTGAGCCATGCATCTTTGGCAAATAGCATAGGATGAAGTTTGTCAGAAGTATCAAGCGCAGTGAGAGAGTGCTGGATTTAGTGCACTCAGATGTGTGGAGCCAACTCCTGTATCAGCTAGAGGTGGGACAAAGTACTTTATCACTTTCATTCATGATTTCTCAAGGAAGGTGTGGGCATATCTGATTAGAGAAAAATCAAAGATGTTTGCTTGGTTCAGAGCCTAGAGAGCTGAAGTAGAGAAGGAGTCAGAAAGATAGGTGAAGTGTCTGAGGTTGGACAATGGAGGAAAGTATACTAGCTTGGAGTTCAGGAGGTACTGTGAAGAAAATGGCATCAAACACCATTACATGGTGAGGATAACTCCCTAGCAGAATGGTGTCATGGGGAGGATGAACCGGACACTGATTGAGAAGGCACAGAGTTTGAGGCTACAGACATCACTCCCAAAGTCCTTTTAGGATGATGCTCTAACTTTTTCTTATTTTCTTATGAATAGGTCCCCTCATTATAAGCTGAATGAAGACATTCTAGAGAAGGTCTAGAGTGAAAAGAAGGTGAAGCTTGATCACCTAAAAGTCTTTGATTGCACAGTCTATGCACATGTGGAGGAAACGAAAAGGAGCAAATTGGATCCAAAATCTCAAAAGATGACATTCATAGGGTATCCACAAAGAGTCAAGGGATACCTGCTATGGGACTCTCAGGAACAGAAGTCAGTGATCAGCAGGAATGTTATCTTTGATGAGAAGAGCATCTTGAGAAGATCTGAGATAGATGAAACTAGAAAAATAGAGGTGAACAGCGATGGCTAATCAAAAAATGATGGCATGCAGATTAAATCCACTTATAGGAGTATTTCTATTGAGGTGGAGCTGAGCAGAAAAGTATTATCTCAAATTGAAAATTAGCATGAAGAATTGGCAGTTCAGATAGATGTACAGGAGTAGCCACAGACATCAGGCAGAGATGTGCCAGTGGAAGTAGCTTTGCACAAGCCCCAGCATACTATTAGAAGATCGATCAGATATGGCATTGATGAGGTTATCTCCTATGCACTCATCACTACTAATGGAGATTCGGAGAGTTATGCAGAGGCCATGGAGAGTGAGGATCATGATTCATGGATGTAGGCCATAATGGAGGAGATGGAATCATTTAAGAAGAATCAGACATGGCAGCTGGTGGATCTTCCAGAGGGTGCTCGACCTATTGGCTCAAAATAGGTGTTCATAAATAAAGAAGCACCTTCAGAACAAGGTGGAGTCAGATTCAAAGTAAGGCTAGTAGCAAAGAGATACTCACAAAGAAAAGAAATTAACTATATAGAAATTTTTTCTCCTGTGGTGCGTCATACATCTATTCGAGTTTTGCTGTCACTGGTGGCATAGCATAACATGGAATTGGAATAGATGGACATGAAGACAGCCTTCCTTCATGAGACTTTAGAGGAAAGAATCTACATGAAGCAACCAGATGGTTTCATAGAGATGGGATAGGAAGAAAAGGTATGTTTACTAAGAAAGTCTTTGTATGGTTTGAAACAATCTCCTCGTCAGTGGTATCGAAGATTTGATAGCTTTATTTTGAGCCTGGGTTTCAGCAGATGTGAACATGATTGTTGTGTCTACGTCAAGGATGTAGATGAGAAGGATGCCCTATACCTATTATTATATGCAGATGATATGCTCATAGCCAGTAGAAGCATGGATGCTGTAAAAAGGTTGAAAAAGATATTATCATCTGAATTTGAGATGAAAAATTTGGATCCAGCTGAAAAAATCTTTGGAATGGAGATTTGTAGAGATAGGTGCAAAGGAGTGCTCCATTTGTCATAAGAAAAGTATGTCCAGAAGATTCTAGAGAGGTTTGGGATGGATAAGGCCAAACCTATAGAGACGCCATTGCTGAGCCATATATCTCTCTCCAAGTTATAGTGCCCCCAATCAGAAGAGAAGAGAGAGTACATGAAACGAGTCCCTTATACAAATGGTGTGGACAATGTGATGTACGCTATAGTGTGCTGTAGATCAGAAATAGCACATGCAGTAAGCACGGTCAGTAGATACATAGCTAACTCTGGAAAGGAACACTGAAAAATATTGAAATGGATATTAAGATATCTTCATGAAACAAGAGATTATGGTTTGGTGTTTGGTGGGCAGTCGGGAGGATTTGGAGAATAATTTATGAAAATGTGTGAAGGTTCAGGTCCTCTGAAAGGATTTGTTGATACAAATTATGCTGATGATCTTGATATAAGGAGATCTACTACTGGATACCTCTTCTGTATATATGGTGGACCGATGTCTTGAAGATCAATTCTTCAGCCAATCATGGCCTTGTTAACCATAGAGGCCAAGTACATTGGGATAATGGAGGCTGCAAAAGAAGCCCTTTGGCTTAGGAGGCTGATTGATGAGTTGGGGGTGGAGCAGAGTAAGATTACACTATTTAGTGATAGTTAGAGTGCTCTGTTGTTGGCACAGAACCTAATCTATCATGCACATACAAAGCATATAGATGTGAGGTACCACAGGATTAGAGAGCTGGTGGAGGAAGGTGAAGTGAAACTAATGAAAGTTCAAACTAAGAAGAATCAGTCTGATGCACTCACGAAGGTACTCCCCAAAGACAGCTTTCAGTGATGTGTGGCATGGATGGGTTTGTTGAAAGAGATGAGTTCACAAGAATTTGAAAGCACTAAGGTGGAGAATGTGAGCTTAGAAGTGGCACTCCCAAGTCTTGGAAATATGAGAAGACAGATCATGGAAAGACATGAGCGAGCTAGAAGAAGAATCAGTCTTAATAGCAAAGTTCAAAAATTAGGTTGGCTCATACTGAGACTGAGCTAGCTCAGTTGGAAACTGGGTCGGCTCAGTCCAGGACTGAGTCAGCTAGGTCTTAGAGAAAAATTCAGATAGAAAGCAATATTTTTGGACTATTGGCATGGTATACAACTAGGACGGCTCAGTCTAGGACTGAGCCGACCCAATCATAGGTTAGTCGGCTCAGTCTGAAACTGGGCCAGCTCAATTTTTGTGGATTATTATTTTATGTACGTGGGTTGTTTGGATTTGAAAAGTTTTTCTATGAGCTTGGACTTGATCCTTTGTAAAGTATATATACTGAAAATAAGTCAAGGTTATTATAGTGCTGAAATATACTAAATAAAAGCTCTTTTCTTCTGAAAATCTCTTCTTCTCTATTTCTTGATTTGTTTGATCGTGCTTTCGCATAAATCTCTGAGAAGTACTTTCTTATTGCTTGGCTAATCACCAGCGGCCACGCCGATCCATATGGGAAGAGCACATATTTTCAACAGAAATTCATCCGGAAGGAGCGCGATTAAAGAAATTCATCCCAAAAGAGCACGACTGGAGAAATTTGTTCAAAAGGAGCATGATTGAAGAAATTCATCTAGAAAGAGCATGACTGGAGAAGTTCATCTAGAAGGAGCACGATTAGAGAAGTTCATCTGAAAGGAGCGCGATTGGAGAAGTTCGACTGGCTTTCAAACTCACTACTAATCAAGGTTGGAAGAGCCAAACTTGGATCCTATCACTCATCTTAAGTTAAGAAGTAAGGTTAGTTAAATAGCAGTTCTCTCTTACTGCTTGAGATCGTGCCACCAAACTTTCATGTGCTGTTGAGAGGTTCTACGGTATAATTCTGTAGCTAGCAGGATTGGTAAATTCCAATGGATGAAGGTCGGCAGCTAAAGACCTTAGCCAAGGACTTCGGTGATGATTATTTTTTTTCTAACAATATCCATTAACCCAATGGATGAATCACAAACATAATTAATATATATCTAATTGAGAAAATAATCTATAATTTTATTTATAAGTCAAAATTATAAATTATGCTCTTAGAAAGTATTATATGTGTCGACCAATTTAGCTTCTAGAGCATACATCTAACATTATCAATCGCTACAACAGAACCTATAATAGTGGTAGCTACCAACTACTATTATCGATGTAGATATAAGTTTTTTTCATATTTTTCTCTAAATATGATATAATTTTAAAATTTAAAGTCCATCTTCATTATTCATTATCTTAATAATTATTATTAGAGTGTCATCATAAAAGACTGTCTTGATCCGATAGTCCAAGCTATATCGATCAATAAAATTTAATTTTGATGGTCACGAACGATCGTGTGATGATCTAATAGATAAAGACTAATGATTAGTCTGAAAACTTGCAACGATGGTCTCGATGATGTTGTAGCACACTTTCTAAATTTTTGTCTTTTAAAAGGTCTAAGGCCTTTTAAAAGGTCCTATAAGCAGACCGTGGTGGTGAGCAATCAGTAGAAGACCAGAGACTGAGAGGTGCTAGTGAGAAACTAAAATAGGAGGCTTCAGACATATTGCTAGGCAGTAGCTAGTGGTCACTTCAGGGGTCTCCTAGAGAGAGAGCTTTTATAAGAAGTGAGAAGTGAGAGCTTCTTGTTCATAACTATTGTCGTAGCTCAAAAAATTACTGTCGTAGCCTACGACAGTTATTACTTAACTGCTGCAACTATCACCGTCACCGTAGGTCTATGGTAGTGATTTTTATAGCGATTACCATAATTACTATCATAGACCATCTATTGCAGTAGTTGGTGAACCGCTGTCGTAGATGACCTATGACAATGATTGGCAAATCGCTACCATAGACATCCTATGGCAGCGGTTAGATGAACCACTGTAATAGTGTTTATGGCAGTGGTTCACCAATCGCTACCATAGATCTAATGCAGTAGTTTTGCAACTACTGCCATAGGTTATGGCAATGGTTGGCATACGATCTACGACAGCGGTTAATATGCCTATGGCAGTAATTTTGTAACTGCTACCATTGATTTTGAATAATAAAAAATATATATTTTTTAAACTTTTATTTTTTACTTGATAAATATAGTTTAATATATAACCCAAGAAAATATTATAAATATAAGAATATTTCTAAAATGCTCAAATTTTATTACTAAATAAAATTTATTATAATATTTTAAAAAAAATACATCAAAAGTCTGCTAAATCTATATCTAAGTCATCATCACCGGAAGGAGATGGAGCATGAGTTGGAGGAGCTAGAGCTAGAGCTGAAGGGGCTGGAGCTGAAATACTGGCCAACATGTCCTCAAGATCTATAAAGTCAACTTTAAAATATCCACTGAGCCTCATCATCATAGCGGTCATGATGCCCTATAGCTGAGCAGCCTGCTTTCTAGCCTGAGCAGTCTGCGCCAATGCCTCCTCAAGCTGCTCCCAACTAACGACATTGGAAGTATGTGAAGAGATGCTTACCTCGGACCAGTAACTCATTGGCATATGTTCAGGCCTACATCAGATCCTCCTAGAGTGCTCGGGCTCCAAGATCTAAGATAGATGGTCATGGGGGCCAGAGATGTCTCTCTGGCCCTCACTTGCGAGCACATTTAATTACTCTTATAATTATAAATTTAAATAAAATATCATAAAAAATATTATAATACTAATTATACTAATACTCTATTTATTACTTATAAAAATCCTTTCAATCACTGCATTCATCGGCATGCCCTTCTTGTCCGTACAACTGGATCGAAAGATGGCACTATAGGAGGGCATCACCCGCTCTCTCGTCAGCTATAACAATGAATCAATTTATTAAAAATATATAAAAAAAATATTAATTTAATCTATAAGCTAAGATTCAGAATTCATTATCTCTTTATGCACACGACTGATCATAGACTCATGGTTGAGAGTATGTATATACTCCTGAGCTGTCTGGTTCTCCCAGTTCTAATGGAAGATAGTCTAAAAAATATTTAAATAAATAATAAGTATTTAAAAAATATTCAAATATAATTGTTAGTATATTAAAAAATTTAAAAGTTAGAAATTAAATCTGGAACTCTTGGCTCCTCCAATGCCTAACCATCTCCTCCCACTGACTCGAAGGATAATCCTAAATCCAAGAAATAAGCTCCTCCAGAGTATCCCATCGGTGCTCGAGCCACCCTCTATGGCATTTGATCTTATAGTTCCAATACAACTCTCCAATCTTCTTCAGTTGGATATCTCGAGCCCTCTCATGATTTGAAAAGTTGTAGCTCCTCTGAACAAAGTTATCAAAAGTCAGTTATAAAATTATTCTAATCAAACATGGTGTAAACATATCAAATATGTTAATATGATTAAGATACACTTATCCATATCTCTTTCCACACTTGATTTCTGTCACCAGTGTCCATCAATCGCCAATCTACAAGCATTACTAGAATGATGTCGGACCGTCTCATAAGCACTTCAAAAAAAAATGCATCTCCTGCACGGCCTCCCCAACTAGCCTCCCCTCTCGATCATACTCCACCATCACTTGATGCTGGTGGTTCCATACATGCGGTATGCATGTGAGATTACGAATGTCCTATTGAATGATGCTCTTACCATAAAAATATATGATGCAAATATATAAGTATACAATAACTATATAAAAAATATGTAATATAATAAAAATATACACTCACTGGCTATGGGATCATGCGACGTGGATGCTAATGAAGACTCATCAATGGGTGGAGCATGTATTGAAGATATGGCTGACGGTGGAGGCTCAGATGCCGATGGAGTAGATGATGATGGAGGAATAGATATTGGTGATCCCTGGATAGCCGATGTGAAGGTGGATGGAGTATGCTCCACCTGCGACTCAGATGTGGAGTTCTGTATAGCTGGTCGAGGGGTGTGGGTGAAAACTAGATGGTATTTCGGTGCCATCGTAACCTGCAATGTTAATGAACATTAACCAATATAACATATTGAACAATAATATAGTAGAGCATCAATGAATAGATTCTAACTAACTAACTGGAGTCTATTTAAATTTTACCATACTTTTACATCATGCTCAATTGATAGGAAAGGTCAAGCAGGTATGCGATATGGAGCTTGGCATTGTATAGTAATGTCGCTTACCAAAGCACATATCTAATAGAGAAAACAAGCAGTATCTTAAAAATATTGTATTGAAAATCAATGTTATGATTTATAACTTTGTTATAAGTTTATTTTGGTTAATCTAGATGATTGTTCTTTTTGATATATCTATATGGACAAATTGAGCTCATCGTAGATATCCGAAAAATTACAGTACATGATGTGGAGGGTTCCCTCTTCCTCCAAGCGAAGTTGCACTGCATATCAGCATTTCGATGAAAGCTAAATGGCATTTCTTTCAAAACTCTCAGCATATCATTTGATTACTGTAATTATCTATAAAATTATTTATAATTTTTAAACTATCTAAATTGAACAATCAATTGATCATTGTACATAATTCTTCCATCCATATAAAAAATAAATAAATTATGGATGCCGAAGATTATGTACACTAATCAATTGACAAGTCTATCATTATATAATGTAATAAACAAAAATAATAATATATAAATAGTAATCCAAAAAATGTTATACAATAAATTTTACAACATGAATTACATCCATAAATAATTAAGGAAGAGTAACAAATAATTTAACTTTCTATCTACCTTCCAAGATTAAGAAAAACCTATGTCTCTAATATTTTCATTATATATCATCTCAAAAGCATTAAGGAGTACTTTTTAGATTAGTCGTGGTAGAACTTACCTTAAATATTAAAAAAATAAAAAAAATTAAAAAAAAAAAGGCTTAGATTCATCATTTAATCATGCATTGTAACGTTACTTTCGGTATCTGCTATAACTAAATCAAATCAACTATGAATGATTATCCGCTAAATAGTTGTTGGCCATCCAAGATCGTTTTGCTATTCAAAATTATTAAAATATTTATAGAAGAAGAGAAAAAATAATAGAGCTCATATCACTAAAATCATACTAAGAATTAACCATTTTTTATCTAAAATCATCACAGCCTCTTTATTAAAAAAAGAAAAGAAACTAATTTTTTAGAATAAAATAAAAATAATGTAAGATAAATCAACTCGAATGCTTATCAACCTAATTGAACATATATATAATATTTTTATTATTATTAAATTTAATAATTTAAAATATAATATTAAGTTATGAATATACTTCAATTTATGAATATATTAATAAATAATTTATGAATAATATAATAAATTTAATATTATATTTATTAAGCATCAAAAATCACATCAATTAACATGCTAGCAATCCAAGTCATATAATATATATATGCTTAAAAAATAAATCAATAAAAAAATTTAAGAAATAAAAATTAATAAAAAATTAATAAAAAAATTAATAAAAATAGTGGGGCCAAAGGTTACCGATGGAGGCGACCGACGGCAGGGTGGGGCAAAAGTCGATGGTAAGGTGGGGCACAGGGTCGGGTCCGAGGGAGGTAGGGCCAAAGGGGGCTAGCAGTGGGGCAGGTCGGTGGCAGGGCAGGCCGATGGTGGGGCGAGGCATAGGGCTGGGATCGAGGGAGGTAGGGCCCATGGCAGCACTAGAGGGAAGGAGGTAGTGAGGCTGAGGGAGGGGGCAGCAGTAGAGGGAGGGAGCTGGTGCAAGGTTGAGGGAGGGAGGGAGCTAGAGCCAGAGGGAGCCAAGGGAGGGACCGAGGGAGCCATAGTCGGTGATGGGGCTGAGGGAGGGGGCAGCGGTGGGTGGGCCAGCGTAAGGTGGTAGCTAAGGCACGGATAGCCAAGATGAGAAGAGAGAAAAAGAGAGAGAGGGAGAGAGGGAGGTGGCTAGCAACGAGGTAGGCTGATGGACAGGCGGGTCAGTGACGGGAAGGGTAGCTAGGGCTCGGGTAGAGAGGAGAAAAAGAGAAAGTGTGGAGGCCGAGAAGATGAAAAAATCAGTGCATAGAAAAAATTTTATGCCAGACTTATGATGATGATTTTTGAAACCATTGCTATAGGTCTATTGCAGTAGTTATTATATAACCACTGCCATTTGATCTATAGCAGCAGTTATTAACCACTGTAATAAAACTTATAGCAGTGATTTTTGCCAACCGCTGCTATAGATGCAAATATAATTTTTTTTATATTTTTTAAATATGATATAATTTAAATATTTAAAATCTATCTTTATTATTTATTATTTAAATAATTATTGTTAGAGTGTAATCATAAAAGACCATCTCAATCCGATAGTCCTAGCTATGTCGATCGATAAAATTTGATTTCAACGATCATGAAAGATCGTATGATGATCTAATAGATAAAAATCATCGATTGATCTAAAAGCTTGCAATGATGATCTCGATGACATTTGTAGTATACTATCAAAATCTCATTTTAATCAGATATCATTATCATGGTCAATCTAGCACTAGATGATTTCAATCGTTAAATAAAAAATATGTGATCAAAAGGCCAAATAGTATCCGATTAATAGATGATTTTTTAGATAATTGATCTTTGCTACTAATTTAATTATTTATACGGTAGTGATCATAAAATTCAAACCATGTCTATATGAACTATCCACGTTGAACATATCTTGACAAAGCACAAGCATAATTATATAAGGCCTTTAAGGAGTATCAGGAGACATATAGTTTTGAATCATTCATATATATGTGGTTTAAATTTTATGATCACCATCATACAAATGATCAAAATAGTATCTAAGATCATTTATCTAAAAATTATCTCATAATGGGATACTATTTGACCTTTTGATCATCATTTTTTATTTAACGCTTGAAATCATCCTGTGCTAGATTGACCATAATAATTATGTCTGATTAAAGTGATATTTTGATAGCATGCTACAAACATTATCGAGATTATCATTGTAAGTTTTTGGGCTAATTAGTGATCTTTATCTATCAGATCATCACGCAGTCTTTCATGATTGTTGAAATCAAATTTTATCAATCGACAAAGCTAGGGCTATTGAATTGAGGCAATCTTTTGTGATGACACTCTAACTATAATTATTTAGATAATGAATAGTGAAGATGAATTTTAAATTCTAAAATTATATCATATTCAAAATAAATATGAAAAATTCATATTATGCATCTATAGTAGCGGTTATACATAACCGCAGCCATAGATAGGATCTGCCGCAGTGGTTAGGCAAAATCACTATCATAAATAGGACCTATAGCAGTAGTTACATATAATCGCTACTATATGTCCAATCTATGACAGTGGTTCTATATAACCACTGCCATAGGTCCTTCATTGATTGAGCATATAGCGGCTGTTGACTAACCGCTGTAATAAATCGAATCTTTAATAATAGTTAAGCATAATCACTACTATAGATTTGATCTAATGCAGTGGTTATACCTAACCGCTAACATAGGTCGATCTATGGCAGTGGTTTTGCATAACAGCTGCCATAGGTCCTATCTATGACAACAGTTAGGTATAACCACTGTCTTAAATTCTATGGCAATGATTTTTGAAATCGTTGTAATAGTATGCACTACAGTAGCCCCATTCTGTAGTAGTATAGGTTTATGAGAGTTAAGTGTGTAGTCTTCTCTTACAATTATTTTTTTTTATAGTGAAGTCTTTGCATGCCCCATGATGATAGACATTAGTCTAGTCTAGATATTTGATTATATTTTATTTTTATTTCTTCTTTCTTTCTACCAAAATAAGTGGTATCAGATCCTAATAAAATTATATAAGTATCCTATCTATATATCCATCTCTTTTGCAACACAATGGATATAATTTAAGTTTTCCTAACTTCTCCTTGTGAGTATTCTTGGTGATGCGACTTTGCCTCCTTATGATGTGACTCTACAACAATCTTTACTCAACTCGAAAACCCTTTTTTTCTAGTGCCCCTCTAAAAAGCTTGCATGAAGCCAACATGATGTAGGTGGAGATATAGGAAGCCTAAATGACAATTAGTGCAAGCATATATGGTCAAATCAAGGATCTAATCATTAAGATTTTGACTAGTTACCTTATTTAAGATTGCTAATTTATAGTTATTATTTAGATTTTACTACCTAGAAATCTAGATTAACCTTTAAGTTATTATAATTATTTTCTTGCTTGAATACTTATTATAAAAATTAAAAATATTTATTTTCTCATATTGTTGGAAAATTGAATATCTTCTGAAGTAGTCAAGGCCTAGTTTATATTTTACAAGGTTTATTCTAACAGTTTGCATTTTGGATCAGCTCTCACTTATAGGACTCCTTAATACTTTCACAACTCTAATGAAGTAAACCTTTTGCTTCCATGTGCTTAAGCTGGCCTTATACAATTGGATCCCTATCCTTACAAAAATAATATTTGGTGAGGGTATGCATGAAAATATTGATTTTGGAAGAATATTATCGAAAAAAATCATGGATTATTTTGTATATATATCCTCCTAAATATATAAATATTTAGATATCAGTAGTCTTATATAATTTATTGCAGAAACTACAAGTAAGTAGAATATTTGAAAATGATGAGAAATACCTAAACATTGAGGATAAAAGTCTTGTTCCAATCCTAGCTTTAGAAATTATCAAGCTTATTTTCAATAGATATCATTTTGAGTGATTGTCATAATTGTCCATCATTTATGATAAATGTGATCTGTGATGGTCTTTTGATCAGAGATGGTTATATTTATCAATAAAAAAGATTATTATGATATTATTATGAATAATATTATAATAATATATGGATAATAAAAAAATAATATTTAATATTTATATAGTCTGTTAAGTATAATGTACACACCCAAGTTAGATTATGTCATGAATATCTATTTTTGGTATTATAGGCTTAGTCATCTTGACAAGAATAGGATAAACGGATTAGCTTGAGAGAAAAATCTCGACATCAATGATTGTGAATCATTGATAGCTTGTGAATTTTGTCTTCTTAGAAAGATGACAAAGTCATCTTTTACTGAAAAAGGTGAAGGAGTTCTAAGTCTCATACATAGTGATGTATGTGGACTTATGAACTTAAGTGCTAAAGGAAGAAATTAGTATTTCATTACAAATGACTTATCTGAGCATGTGTGTGCCTAGCCTGAATCATTTAAAATGTTCAAATGATTCAATAATAAAATAAACAATAAACTAGATAAGATATTAAAATTCTTCGATCAGATCAAGGAGGCGAGTACTTATCCAGTGAGTTTTTGACATATCTAAGAAAGAATTAGATTCTCTCTCAAGTGGATTTCTTTTTGGAATATAGTGTATCTAAAAAAAAAAATTGAACTTTGTTAGATATGGTTCAATCCACTATAGGGTTCACTTGTCTGCCTATTTCAGGGTTGTGATCTTGTGGCTACTAGTTTTACTCTGAAAAAGGTTCTAAGTAAATCTGTCACATAGATTTCATATGAGATATGGATCGAGCATAGACCTAGACTCTCTCACTTTTGAGTTTGAAGTTGATCGACCTATGTCATGTATTTGCACACAGATAAACTTGGATCCTAGTCCAATAAGTATTTAAGGATTATTAATTCTACTATGCTAAATAACATAAGATGTTCATCAGTAGTAGGATATTCTTTTTGAAAAGAAGTTTCTTAGAGAAAGAACTGATGCCTATCAAGTTGAACTTGAAAAAATTTGACTGGTAGAAAAGAATCGACGTAATCTAGTAAACCTATAGAATCGAATTTGATCAGATCAAATTTGGAGCCCATTAAAGTATCACCTTTAAGAAGATCCTATAGAGTACCGCATCAGCTAGATAGATAGTTCAGTATCTAGGTTTGGGATGGTGATCCTATTGAGCTCGATGAGAACAACAAGAATCTGATCACCTATAGAGATACAATACAGTGATCTGGAGCCACATGATCCAAATTGAAGTCCATGAAAATCAATAGTATATAGACACTAATTGATTCACTTGAAGGAATAAAATCTATTAGGTGTGAATGAATTTTTAAAATGATCGGAGTAGTGCAGACGAGAAGATAAAGTCCTTAAAGCCTGTTTGGCTATTACCTCAAAATTAGAACATACATTTTAAACGTATGCCTTTGTTATGAACAAAGATAAATTCTATATTTGTAATTGGATAAAATATTTTGTAGTGTTATTTCTTGTGTTGTCTGTGGATGAAATTTTCTTAATCGAAAATGACATCTCAGCATTGCAAAGAATAAAGATTTAGCTATCATCTTATTTCTCTATATACGTGATCAGACATAGTATACTCACTAGAGGTAGTGAGCAAATACCAATCTAATCTAAATGAGAACCACTAAAAGATTGTATAGACAATCCTTAAGTATTTAAAAAATACTAAGATCTAGTAACTCAAATATGAAAGTACTGACTTAAAATATATGGATATTTTAATTTCAATCAGAATAAGATGACAACTAGAGAATGTCGGCTCATACCCTAATTATAGGAGCAATCTACTGGAAAGGTTCCAAGCAGGATACTTTAGCCTATTCGGTTAGTGATGTAGAGACATCATAGCATATGATGCTGTCATATAAGCTATATAGTTGCTGAGATTCATTAATAGATTGAGAGTGGCACCCTCCACCGATGGTCCAGTCCTATCGTAGCACTGGAGCCATAGCTCAAACTAAAGAATCGAAGAACCAGCATATTCTGCATTGCTATCATCTTTGATTTTTTATCAAGGTAACGTCAATCTTTAGAAGATCGATGGAAAAGGAGAACTTGATCGATCCATTTGCTAAGGTCTCGAAACTAAGGAGTTCTACGAACTCAAATGAAAGATAGGATATTTGATATCATTCTGATTGACTTTAGTCTAGGTGGAAGTTGTTGAAAAATATGTTCTAAAGCCAATCATCTAAGTAGTAGATGATTGGAATTAGTATATGAATTATCTAATAATAATAGTTATTTGGCTGGTTCATCGTAAAAATTCTATCTTTCTTAAATAAACTTCTAAATTATGATGAAGTTCTTAGAACCACAATCAATCGATAAAGAAGGATTTATCGGATGGTTCTTAAATTATTCATGATCAAATGATAAGTTATTAACAAGGATGATAACTTATCGAGTGTAGATCGCTATATGCCATATGCGTTGGTTGTCCTCATAACCAAGTGGTATGAAGATACTGGTATGACATCCAAGTAAGATATAGGAGTATATCTATACTGAACGTGATCAATGTAGCACTCTACTATTAAGAATAGCTAGCTAAGGCCAATGGATATAAGTGTTCCTCCGATCTAAGATCACCATGGTGACTTACAAGTAACTCACTATACTTGGATACCGAACTGTCTGTATTTCTAATATAGATTCGAAAGATTTTTAAGTATAGTCAAGTACTTATAAAGTTGATATGTGAGTCAAGATGGGATTTATCACTCTTGATTAACTTCAAGAAGAGAATGACTCGCTATATTTTAATTTAGCAAAACCTGAGCCCGGATAATCCTTATGAGGTTTCACGGGATTTGCAAAATTTTGAGATATAATAGAGATGACTTGTATGAGTATTTGACAGTGTACTCAAAGTTGTCTAGAGCATTATTGGTCATAGGGATGAATTATATATTAACCATGGGCCAGAGTTCTAAGAATGTTGCTTTGCATACATTCGACCTATCCAGACATTGGATACTATTGCTAGATGGTCATTTTGATTAGTACGAGAATCGATTCCTATGCTACCGACTTAGATTCGAACCTATGGGATCACACACATTAGAGCTTGTAATCTGATCAGATGATTAATCAATGATTGAGAATCGTTCTAAGGTCAATCCATCAATACGATTGATGTTTGACCTAATGCAAGTATTGCAGAAAGATTGATTAGTAATTGGATTGCTAATTGGCTCAATCTGATTGTACAATCAGGTTGAGATCAAGTTTAATTGAATTAGATTTAATTAGAATTAGTTTAAACTTAATTAGATTAAGTCTAGTTGATTTATTAGATAAGCCAATTACAAGAAAGAATAATTTCTTATTTAATTAGGACTTGGGTGCACCTGATTGACTTAGGATTTAAATCTTGATTTAATCTGATTTAATTGAGCTTCTAGTTGAACTCGGATCATCCTTAATTGGGTTGCATTTAATTTGATTTAAATATGATTTAAATCTGCTTCAAATCTATTTTGACCTAGTCAAATAAGAGGAGTCCCAGTTGGAATGGGACTCTCTCTTCTTTCTTGCGCCCATGAAAGCCCACGCCCACCTAAAAGTTTTCAAATCTTTGTGTGAGTTTTCTCATGCCAATGAGAGGTCCCCACACCCTAAATCTAATTTGATTTAGTTTTATATTTGACTTGGTCTAATAAGGAAAGAGGTTTGACTTATTTCCTTTTCAAAGAGTCCCTCAAATCCTAATCTCTTCCTCCCTTCTTTTGAATATCCCATGCCCCACCTTTTAATTTGGTCATCCCTCTTTTCTCTTATTTGGTACATGGGTTTCTCTCCTCCACACAGCAAAAATAGGAGAGGGGGCATCCTACCTTGTTGTAAATCTCTTAAGACTAGGAATTTGACCAAGTCTTTCCTTCTCTTGTGCCACCTCCTATTTAATTTGAGGAGGGCGTGAAACCACCAAAATTTTGTACGTGGAGATCTGAAGAGAGAGGCTTGGAGGCGTGGGGATTTGAGGTGCCAACAACCTTGGAGAAGGCTCTTTTCTTTTGGACATCAATTGTTGATGTCTTGATAAAAGAGAAAGATAAGAAATTATCTTCTCTTTGTACTTTGTCTTATGGTTTTCTTTCTTTTTAATTGTATGAAGATTTTATATGATAAAATCTGAGAAAGAGAGGGAGTGGGAGTGGTGATTGCATGCTCTAAGAAGTTGGGGCATGCTAATTCTTCTTTGGACATGATTTGATCATATCCTGATGCAAGAAGAAGAAGAGAAGAAGGTCTTCTCTTAGGGTTTTTTTGAGAATCCTTCTTCTTTTTTTTTTGTAAGATTTTTGTATGAATAAAATCAAAAATCTTAGATCTGAAAACTTAGAAAAAATCCTAGAGAAGAAGGTCTCCTCTTATCCTAGCATAGAGATGTTTTCAGGACATCAACCATTGATGTCCTGAAGGAGAAGATTTATCTTCTCTTAGGATTTATTTTTTCTTAATTTTATTTTCTAATTTATGAAAGATCCAAGGATTGAATTTCTTCCTTATTCCTCCTCGTGTTCTTCATCTCTTAGAGTGTCCAAGAGATCCGAAGAACATGTATTTGATTAACCATCAGGAGGGATCCACGAGAAGCTAGCACTTCGAGCAGATCTTCATTCGACGAACTTTCGATTAGTGTTGCGGTTTGTGTGGATCATCTATAGAGGCTGGATGTTTGTGCAGCTCCGAAGACAACAACGGATTCAACCATGAATTTTTCGACCCGTGCAAAGATAAGAGATTTGATCTTTTGGTGACCTAGATGCGATCTAAAGTTAGATCTAGGATTATTCTAGAACTAGGTATTGATATGATCAATACCACTTATGATTAATTTAATTTTAGATTTATATTTGCATCATAACATGTTATAGATTTTTGATGTAAGATTTTATAATTTGATTACATGCATGTTATAAATTAAATAGTTTAATCTATGTTTTCCGCTGCTCTATATTTTGAAAAAAATTTAAAATCTATGCATGAAATCATGCATGTTTTTCAACACCATGTGCTTAAGCTGGCCTTATACAATTGGATCCCTATCCTTACAAATATAATATTTGGTGAGGGTATGCATGAAAATATTGAGTTTGGAAGAATATTATCGAAAAAAATCATGGATTATTTTGTATATATATCCTCCTAAATATATAAAATTATATTAATATTCTTACAAAATTATTATTTACATATATATTCTTATAAATATTTTTTTACATATTTAACATTAAGGGTATTCTAGTCATTTTATTTTTGAACTACTAATTTCTTAACAGTATTATATGGCATGAGAACATATGCCAAAAAAATAAATAAATAAATAAATATTTTATGAGAATATATATAAAAATATTAATTTTAGAAGAATATTTACATAAATTCTAATATTTAGAAGGGTACGTATGCAAAAAAAAATCCTTATTTTTTTGAAGGCATTGGATTTTTATTGTATTTTTCTTTGGAAAGATATATACATGATGGGCAAAAACTCAATTATTTATCCTTCAGCTTGTGCTTTTTTTTCTTATACAACTTTTGAAATTGCTCATAAGTTTCGAACTCATGGATGATTAAAAGTATATGGAATCGCTTTAAAGTTTTGAACTCACGGATTATTAAAAGTAGTTCTTCTTTTATTTGACATCATGATGAAATGATTGGCGACTTGTTAATTCAGAATTAACAATAAATTTTGATATGGATAAAGCTTGTTTTTAAAGGTTGTTTGGTAAATTATCTGGATATAAAGTAAAAGGATATTTAGAGCAGCAAAATGATTTTAAAGCCAAATTTGAGACTGATTTAGCTAGTAGATGATGTGATGTATATTTTTTGCATCAGTATGATATCAATTGTAGGCTCATATGTTGATATCACATGGATAAACAAATGTAAGATAGCATCCATCATCTAAATCTCTCTCTCTCTATCTCTCTCTAGATCTGTGTGTGTGGGTGTGGGTGTGGGTGTGTGTGTCGTTATCGATGCCCACAATTTCAATTTGGACCTCTTCCAAAAGCATGCCCTTAGGAAAGAGATCTATCTCATTTTTGGATTTTACTAGATTACTACTCTTTAATGAGAGAGAAATTGGAACACTTTTTGCTAGGTTAAAATTATTCCACCTTCCCTTGCAATAGGTATAAGGGATTAAGTAGCTATTCTCATGCTAACTTTATCCCTCCAAAGAGTGAAGTAGTTAGATATGTGAACAAGACATAAACCACCTCTTTTCCATTGTTATCCCGCCACCAAATGCATCCTTAGGGTATTGCAACTATGATTAAGGATCCTACTAAATCAAGTGTCAGTGAGAGGAATAAACTTAAACATGTTAATGATTTCATGTATCTTAAAGTACTATATATATATATATATATATATATATATATATATATATATATAAAAGCAATTCTTATGTAATTTTTTTTATTCTTTCATTTTTTCTTCATTTTATGGCCTATGAAACAAATTACTCAGGCTAATCATTTTCCTCTCAGGAAAAAAGAAAAAAAAAAAAATCACATTGATTACCTTTATCCTCCCTTGGACGTTCAGGATCATACCTTCACCTTGCATCCACCCTCGGAACAGCATACGTCCTTCAGAGACCACACGTGGCAAGGTGTAGACCAGAATTCCGGATAGGACTCACGGTCCCATCACCCCCAAGTGCATCCACCGACACCCACCCGTAACGTGATTGACCGGTCACCACCGTCCGATGGGGGCAAAAGCCATGCACGGTAAACCGACCGCCTTCCATGACCTTTACACGGTTCTCCCTGTGGAAGACTAACGTCGCCGTATATCTGATCCATTATATCACGTCAGCATGTCGATTCTTTGTCTTCTCCAAGGCATGTCAGCATGCCCGCATGTTCGTTTTTCTCCTTCAAATTTCTCAAAACATCAAATTTTGGCGCACTGCATTTTCTTTTAAAATTTCTATATAAATTATTTATTTATTTAATTTATACAGGTTTTGTGGTTACGTTCCATATATTTCAAATTAAATAAAATCAGCATTATTTATATTCGAAAATTTTTTCATATATATTTACAAATACACATGACCTTTCAGTGTTGCAATTGGAACTCGCTTCAGGAGCGGTGCAAGGTGCCATTACCAACTCAATGGAGTTGTTGGTAATGTGTAAGCGTCTTGAACTAAAAGACATGAAATCAATGAACAAGGACGTCAAACAACTTTCTGTAATATTTTGAAATAAAGCTTGAGACCACCTAAAAGTTATGAAGCAAATGGAGAACATAAAAAGGAAGAGCTTGCGCTAGGTCCTTCTTGAGATAGAAGATTTTCTATTACAAATCAGCGTAACACATGGGATATGTTGACGTTCATGGTTAACCCTGAATGACTCCATTGCAAATGCCATACGGTTGCAAACATCATCACATGAACTTTTGAATACCATAAGAAATATATTATTTTTTTGCATAATAGATGTAATTTGCATGCATACTACCAATAAAATCATCTAGAAGATGAAAAGCTAGTACTGTAACATACAAAAGAAAAACTTTGAAGACTTGTACTTTTCCTTTTATTATACCTGTCGGAAGATTTACTTAAAGAATAAAAATGAAAAAAAAAGAAGAAAAAGAAAAAGAGATGAAACCTCTAGTCCCTTCCTAGTTGATTTCATCGTTTTCATTTATCTTGTATCATCCTGTTTCTCATATCCCATCACTACCAGAAGTCAGACTTCTAACTATGCAAGTTGTTGTTCATGGTTAATAGAAGACATATATACAAGGGGGTTACATGCGAAAGGAGAATGGTACTATTTATTCGACAGAATAAGAGCAGGTGGTCGTCATTGTACACTTCTAACCCGCCAAACTAATCAACTGGGAAACACGAATACTCTTGTAGACCCCACTATCCAAGTTGCCAACGTACGTAGAAAATCTCTCTCTAGCACAAATGATTAAAATCACAAATACACCATCCAAATTCCATGAACTTGTTTACATGTGGATCCAATAATACTTCACTAAAATATAAATTACCTAGATGTACCTGGACTTCCTACCATCCCCTTCTCTCTCTCTCTCTCTCTATTTCATCTCCGCAAGCCTCTGAAATTGGGGAATAATGGAAAGCGAGATCTTAAATCCTTTCTCTTTTCCTTGTCTTCTGCTATGTTCCCCTCCAGGGAAGAAGAAGCCCTAACCTCACGCTCCCCTTCTTACAACCTTCACCAGGCTTCTTCTTCTTCTTCTTCTTCTCTTCTTTCCAATACCTACAACCTTTCTCCTTCTTCTATTCCTTTAGGTAACTGCAGCACAGCTACCACCATCATGGAAACGATCCGAGAGCGGCTGCCCATCAGGGAATCAATATAACATGATGGTCCCGGCGCGTAACCTCCTCCGGCGACACTACGACAGCTATGGTGGCCATTTTGATGACATCCAATCGGAATTCGACGGTGAAAAAGCTTCATCAGTATCTGGCCTAATGGCCGAGGAGGTTCCTCGGGCCATCAGCGGTGATGAGGAGGAGGAAGGACAGGAGAGGCAGACTAGCTCGAAACAAGGAGATGAGAACTACCAAGGGTGGCTCCAATTAGGCATCAGTAGCTCCCCGTCTGGTGGTTCAAGGCTCCATGATGCTCCAGTAAACCGGATGAATACAAGTAGCATAGACAGGAGTAGGGGTGGACTAGTAGAGCTCAACTTGTTCTCTGATAGGTTACCCGGTCCACCGCAGCCCCGATTGCCGGCTGCAGGTGCTCCGATGATGCTGCCATCGTGTCCGGCATCAGTGGGGCAGGAGGTCTCATTGGAGTATAGGAGTGTTGGTGCAATGGCGAGTAGCTCCTCGAGGCCGCTTCCGATTTTAACAAGCTATGATTGGGGGCAATTCATGAGCCCATCAGGAAGTCTCAGCCTCTCGGTGGAGATGAGCAGCAGGATGAGGGTGGTTAGCCCGCCGCTGAGGCGGCAGACCGGGGTGTGGTTCGTGCTCCAACCGGCGCAAAACCAGTGAGTTGTGGGGGACTTTTGAGGGCAAGGATCAATACCCAATTCTAGATTTTGATCGTTTATCTATCGTGCATGTTTAACTCCTATATATATATATATATGCATATAATTCTTTCTTTCCAAGAATTGTGTTGTGATGCAACAAGGGAGATAGTCCAATCTCTTTGTTTTCTTTTCTTTTTCTTTTTTCAGGGTGCGTGAGATTTCTCTCTCCTCACTATTTTTCATTACTGCAGGGAAAAGGAACCATTTTTGCCTCAGATATCCAAGAGCTACTTAAGGATCAAGTACTTCTTCCACCCTTCTGTCTTTTTTTTTTTTTTTAATACTCATCTTGTCTCAACTTTTATTATTATAGTCTAATTTTTTGTCCTCTAAGATACTGGATTTTTATGCTCTTTATTTTATAAAAATTGGCTTTGTTTGCAGGGATGGGAGGATGACAGTTAGGTTGTTGATGAAATACTTGGCTGATAAGCTTGGACTGGATGATGAAACGCAGGTATTTAAACTCCATCCATTTATCCATTTGTTTCCTTCTGTTTGTATTAGATAGTTGGTATCTGATTTGAATATAGAATATTCGTTGTTTAGGACTTCATTAGGTACCGAAGCCTAATTAAATTGACTCGAGAGAAGCCCATGGATAGAATCAGAGCCATGCATGAGTTCATATACATGGTTTTAGGCACCTACTAGGCTTTAAAGTGTCGTACATGGTTGTTGTTGGAAGAGTGAAAGGAACTTGAGAACCAAAAGGATTCTTATGCTGAATGCTTAAGTTGAAATGTGTGCATCTCTTCTAAAAAAAAATTATCTGAGTGGCAAAATATTATTCTCTATAATTGAGATTGTGTGACCTTGGATTGGGACAAATCAGGTTAGGTAAACAGTTTGTTGTCCGCAGTGGTGAGAGGTTTGTTAGGTGTAGGTGTTTAAAGTGCGGATGGTTAGCTTGTATATATTCTTGACAGCTTTAGAACTGTGAAGCCTATAACCCATTGTAGAAATTATTTTACAGGGTTCGATAAGCCATAAATTAGAGGCGAAGACATGTCTTAGTTGAACCATTTATCTTATAAAATTTTAGGAGGGAGAAATCCATATAGCATGCTTTGCTTGCATCATGCAAGATTAATGTTGGACATCTTCCAAGTAATGGCCTCTTTGCCATTTACTTGTTTATTAAGAATTCTATCGTCCTTGTTATTAGTTGAAAACTGTGAATTAATTCTTGTTCCTAGGCGTTGTTAACTTCTTAAATTAAATGTTTGCTGAATTGTTGTTCTAAGGTATAATCGAGATCATTCTACTTATATTAAAAGAGTATGTAAGCAGACTTTACTTAGAAATACTTTTTTTTTTGTTAAACAAAATAAATAAATGCATAAGGAAGCTGCATGAAATAGAAAAAATAAG
The DNA here is from genome assembly GCA_006176705.1 of Cocos nucifera. Taxonomy (NCBI): domain Eukaryota; kingdom Viridiplantae; phylum Streptophyta; class Magnoliopsida; order Arecales; family Arecaceae; genus Cocos; species Cocos nucifera. The sequence continues at coordinate 370,766 of QRFJ01000571.1, forward strand.
TTCCCTAATTACTCTTAAGCTGATACTTACAGTAAACATGATTTTTAATTAGGGCATGTTTGGTTGCTCAGAATGGGCCATGGAAAAAGCAAAGTTTTTTTAAAAGTAAATTTTTTATTCTTAGGAATTTAGTTAAACTAAAATAAAATAGAAATCATGATTTTTCCAAATTTGACCAAAATCTTTCATTTCTTTAGAAAATATTTTCTTTTTCTTTTTCGTTTTCCAGAGTTGCATACGTTTATTCTTACCGGATCTGATTGCCAAAAGAATAAGCACAATAATTATATTTCCAATCTGGTTAATTAGAGGTCATGTGCTGACCATTTACCGTGCTAATGCTCTAATATGAATGTAGGAATTTGATTCCTCTTAAGGTAAGGCAAAATTGAAGAGCTAAGAAAGATAGGTTTTAAATAAAAATGATTGTTTAGACTCTTGCCTTCAGAGATCAAAACGTTAGGCCTAGATGCAAGTGAGAGCTTGCCTGCGGTATATGCTAGACAGTGATCAACTCTCTTTCTTTGTGTGTGTGTTACCTAGAGATAATTTCTGTTCCTCAAACTAGTTGCCTTCTCTCCTTTTTTTATTCCTCTAATTGAGCAAATTTCCTTTTTGTCCCTTTATATACCCATCTTTCTTAGTTTTAGCATTTTATGCTCAGGAGATTTTGCATCAGAAAGAAAAGGTATATCTAATCACAAGAAGTTTGTTCTCTTAGCGTCATAAGCAAAAAAATCTGGAACATCCATGAGGCAAGTTTATAACTCAAGCTAACTAAGTTTATAAAACTCAAACCTGAAGAAAAACTAAAACGAAAACAAATTGAAACGAGATTGAAGTATCAATAATTGGAAATTCTACAAAATTAAATCACTTTTTAAGCTGACTTACAGGAGTTACTTTAATCTCTAGAATAAGAATTAACAAACTTTATGTTTATACACATAAGATTATAATGCTGCAAAAGATCTCACAAAATTATGCTATGCTTCCATTCTTAGTCATATCTACTCATAACGGGAGAAGTTAATTTGCTCTATACTTTGAATTATGAAATTTAGGTTCTTCTTTTCTGATGAAGAGATTAACGTATTTCAGGATTTTGTTGTATTCATTTTGTCCGACTTGCACTTGAGCCATAATTTATTTATAAAACTTGAACCCTTTCATTAAGATTTGACTTTTCACGCCAATGGGCAAACTGATGATTTACAATGTAATTTAGAAAAGAGAAGAACAACAAGAAAAAAAGATTCAGTTGGTGATTTCAGAATTAAACTTTTTTCTAGGAACCCCACCTTCAATTTGGATGACCAGATTAACACCAGCCAACCGCATTCTGCTTGCTTATAATCAGCCACATATGGTCCTTCCTTACTTTGATTTTCTATTAATGTTATGATCCTCCTCATGAGTATTGTTAATTAACATGAAGATTAGTGTCTAACATAGATAATTGTGTCATTCATATATTTGCTTCTCATTATTTCTAAGGTCAATTCTAGACCGTCATCTACCCGGCCCTTATGTTTATTGTAATTAATGTCTGGTTTTAGCTGTACTCTGTCTCAAATGCATTGGTTATAGATGCTAAAGTGGTGGGACATGAATTGGATGGGGAAGATAAGTAAAGATAACAATATAGCTAGTTTCCCATCTGTCACGGCAATCCACCACACATTCCTTTTCACACCCATGCCTTGCTCCACAGCCATGATGGAAAACATATGAGATGCATGCGTGTGTATGTATGCATGTGTGTGTGTGTGTGTGTGTGTGTGTGTGTATGTATATATCACCAGAATTAACAGGAAAATTCCCTCTTAATGGTCGATACCCAAATCCTGATGGCACAGTATGTTAACTTACCTCATGGTCACGTAATGACATTTCACAATATTTGTGAAGCAGTTCATATTAGTCCATGTTCAAAGTCTCCCCGTTCTATTTTTCTAAGTGCATTCGACTACTATGTTAACAACCTAGACTGACATCTGTTGAAAGCTACAGATTAGCGAAAACACATGCATGTGAACCACTGTAATGACACAATCTTACAGAGACCATCTTCATCATTGTTACCATTAGCATGGAATATGCTTTGACCTTGCAACCCAAGCAACATCTTCAACCATGATTACATGGCCAAATGACCACACCAATGTGGGAAAAGGAAAATTATTGGTTGCAAAGAGGCCCAGTGTTCTCCCATAGGAGACATGAATATTAGACGTTGGACCCTTTGCATGATGTAGTGGTGATACAACTTCCATCGTCATGCTTTCGCATGGCTCACGACAGCTAACTCAAGGGCCTACAAGCCCCCTTAGTACTGTCATTAGAATACACATCAAGACCCTAAGTGGTGCACCTTTTCGAATATTTAAGACCCCATCGTCTCATCCACAACCAAAACGCATGATAGGCGATGGAGAAAGGCAGTGCATGGGAGGAGTTTTTATCAACAGCAAAATGATTCCAAATTGGTGAAGCGGAAAGCATCAGAACATAAGGAAAAAGGAGGAGGCCACTTTCTCCCTTAAACTTGTAGAACATGATCTGTTGAGATCATGAAAGGAATGCATGGGAATTATAAAAGCACGAATAAAGCCTTCCAGAGGGCTGAAAACAAGGAGGGTAGGGTATTGAAGTGTTCCCATCATTCTACTTTATTAATTTGTGGTCATTGTGCGGTTGGAGGAAATATTGACTTGTTTTGGCTTCTACGATAAGGGGTGGGGTTGCAATTTGAAAGTGGACGTGAGAGAGACGTGCATGAAATGATCTATTCGTAGGTGTGTCACGTTACGTTAGGTAAACGGGAAAAAAAAAACACATATATTGGCCGATTCCTCGGCGTGCTTATAGGGTCAGCCACTTCTCTCTCTCTAGCTCTCAGTATATGTAGATCAATCTAAATCTCTCTCTCTCTCTCTCTCTCTCTCTCTCTCTCTCTCTCTGACTCGCATAGGATTTTGAAGGTCGGATCCCCCTACTCAGCCCAAAACTTAAATACTGTACTTTTTGTTCTTTTGAAAACCCAAAGTTTTAAACAGAGTTTCTTTGTCACTTTTCCAGCACTTTTCTTTCATTTCTTTTACTGAAGTAGGTAGAGTGTGTTACTCCTTGTTCTCATTGATAAAAAGAAAACATACACACACATCCACACCAAAAAAAAAAAAACAAAGAAAGAAAATCTCCACGGGTCTATGTTATACATGCATGCATGCCATTTTTATGGACCAATATAGAAGAAAGCTCAAGTCTATAAAATCAGAAGCAACCAAAAAAAAAAAGGTATAATCAAATCAACATACACAAACTGTCATGAGGCATCCAATCCATTCTTTATGACTTTTCATGTTGTGGCGCCGTTGCAAGGAGCACGATATTATTATGCACTTAAAATATCAATGTCACCTTAGATTCACTAGTGGACAATGGGGATTAATTTGGTGTTTAACTAAAGTCAGTGTTTCTATAGTAGAAGGACTATCTTGGTTTTAAATGATACCAATTTGTCGGAATCTCCAGACTTATAATAGATCTCTTCTGTTTGGTAACCATAGAAACATTCGTGTTATGGTGTGATAATTAACAAGTACAATAAGCTTAGTCAAGAGTAAGCCAATAATGACCCAAACCTATCTCGAGGAATTCGCCCAACTTTCCTAAGCATTTTAGCTAATCATGTTCAAACTTGCCGTGCAAATCATGTCATGAGCCATGCAAGGATGTCAGAACAATTGATGTTACGCACTATTAATTCGGTGATGTCGTATGGTTTACAATAAAAACCCATGCAGCAAAATTGGAATCTACCATGTTCATTTGGTATCTCGTATACCAAAATCTTTCGATGTTATGAATTTATAGCTGTTTGTATTAGTTGTTTTATGCCCCATGAACATATACGAAAAAGGTTTATAGATTTAAGCCATGTGATGGTCCCTTGGATCATTATAATTTTTTGCAGCTTTAAAGCAAAAGATGAGCTATTATTCTTTCAATATGATATAGTTCTTAATTTATGTAGAAATGTAGTATTTGTGATATATAAGTGTGTATAGGTCAATGCATTTGTGTGTCTGTGTGCGTGTGTACAGAGAAGACTCTTAATTTCCAGGGAACAAGCTGCTTGGTTACTAACCATCTGTAAACAATAAATATTAAATATCATTATGCGATAGTTGTGCATGAATGATATTATTTTGCCATTAACCTGATAATTTCACTTTCTAGAGTATTATTGCATGTCAAATGACAAAATAACTCCCCTACACATGCAGTGCACTACATGGGGTTTGTTGCCATATGGGACAACAAAGCAGGTCCCCCCTACGCCCCCCCCAAAACCTACACTTAGAAACATACATAAATGTTCCAAATCTAAGAAAAATTTGAGATGATACTTGTTATCCTAAAATTTTCTCGTCTTTTGTGAATGATAAGGAGAACAGATTAGGTGAAGATAAAATGCTACTTTTAAGTTTTATCGATGATTTGCTCTTGTGGGCAGGCTCTACTCGTACGTTTGTGAGTTATTTTCCTTCAAAAAAGAGTATAAAATAATCATTTGGAGTTGCTTGCTCATGGGGTCATGGATTCCATATTGGTACTTAATGGGAAAGCAAGGGAATTAGACTGTTAGTGAATAATGAGAGGGCAAGCAGCCTGATCGATTGGTTAGGCAGCTCCTGCAGTTGGTTTAGATCAGCTGAATTCTGACCGGGAGATGGGATTGTGTCCACACAAAGCTGTGGAGTACAGTGAAAGGCTTCATCTAGGACTAAGGGCAAATTAAGATGTGATGTGCCTATGTTCATAATATTTTTATTTTCTTTTATTTTAGAATAAAAGGATGAAAACAACCATAATTATCCAAATATAAATTTTTAGAGATGCATCGTCCAAGAAATCCCACACCCCTGTTTGCTAAAGCAAGATGATTAATGCAATTATTCTGACAATATAGAAGATCTATTATAATTTTAGGAGAGTAGCTTTATTCAATTGTAGAATTTATTCAAACTTTATGCATGCAAGAATCTAAATGATTTTGATACAACCATATCACTAAATCATGCATTAGATTGTTCCCCAGTTTGCTGATTATTTTCATACTTAAACTCAGTTATGGCAAAAACAAAAAAGAAGCTTAATGCTCATGCATGCAGATTTTTCTGCTTGAAACACAACTCATCACCTACAGTGTTAGTTAATTCACCATTTAAACAAGGTAATTCCTCCATTGAACTTACAAACAAAACCTATTACTGATGCATTCTTCAACCTTGTAAATAGTTTGTCGGATTTTATGGATGGAACAATATTTCAAACTACTGCCATCTCATGAGATAAATAGGTGTCCAAATCTTGCTGATTTATTCATGCTTGTTGTTTACCATTTGGATTGTAACTTTTGTGCAAAAGAATGATTCGCCTTCTTTCAGCATCGACTGTTGAATGATGCAATAGCCACTTCAAGATTTATGCAGACAGATGAAAGAAAAAAATTTAGAATACTTTGAGATCCACATGATATGCGATCCCCATCGTGAAAGAAGATCAATCATTCTTTCGGACGAAATATACAATCCAAAACATATCCTGCATGCCCTCTTTGATTAACATTCTTAATTCTACCACTCTGACACATCCATGTAAACTAATCAGGTAGTGATTACATGTAGAGGCATGCAACTTCCTCCCCCCTGGACGGTACAACATGTTCGGGACCAAATATGGGGTTCAAGGGAAGCAATAGAATATCTTCCTGACTCGTCGAGCACTGAACATATCATGACCCTTAGATACAGCAGAAGTGGGTAATTGGATCCCTCAGGCAGATTTCGTCACTCCAATGGAAACTTTTGATCTTCAAATCTTTACTCCGATGCTGGTCCGGTCCCTTTGCCTAACTTTATCTGAACAAAGAGCTTGGAGATACCAACTCTAGGTTAAAACAAGGTACAAGGAATTATAAAGAATGATAAAATTAAGTGTATAGCGTGTATTTCCAAGTCTGCAGAGGCTTGATTTTTCCCTTTTTCTCAGCTTTCCTATCTAATTAACTAATTCCAGATCCTCCTGTTTTTTTTTTTCCCTTGCTCAGAAGTATGACTTCTGTTGGCCAGCTTTATTTTGCTATCTTGTCTATTATGGTCTTACATGAGCTTTATACCATTGTAGAAAAGAGAGAAACCAAAAGCATGGCATGGCCAGCTTTATTTTGCTATCTTGTCTTTGGTTTTACATGAGCTCTATACCATTGTAGAAAAGAGAAAGAAAACATAAGCATAGCATGGCTAATTATATAATGGGCATTCAAAATGAGAAGATAAATGCTGGTAATGCGCATCAAGAGGAAACCATAGTGACAAATAATATGTAGGACCCAAGAAAAAGAATTCCGAAAGGAGACTCGGGCTCAGAGAGCGACTGCTTCATTCAGTAATGAAAGAAACTTAATTCACTTTGAAGGACAGGCTTAAAGAGCAACCCGTTGGTCACTGATAAAAGAACTTGATTCACTTGCGTGCAAAGCAATGACTTGCTACACAACTTGCTTCAGTCCGGATCCCTGAATACTGATCTCAGGCAGTCATAAAAGATGTTATAGCATCTAGCAGGTGAGCAACTGTTGAGGTATCAGGGCTTTCATCAGCAGATGATATGGAAGAAAAAAAAAATGACGTTTACTGTTACCAACAATAATGTCAATAACTTATAATGATATGGTAGATCCATACAAGTCCTTGGACAAAATATCGAAACAGGGCATGAGCATCGACAACAGGTTGTGGGACCAATTGCTCACAAGCCTCGAGTATATATGTTTGGCGAGAGGGAATAAGTCAGCTCTAGCCATGCTTCAATCGAATTTCAGAGTACGAAAGAAATCAGACAATGTAAATTTGTGAGTCCAATAATTGACAACCAGATCAAAAAGCAGAAAAGCAAAACCAAAGGAAACCATTCCAAACTTAAAATGGACCAAGGGTCCCCAATGTATCAGAAATCCCGTTAAGCATGAAACAGGAACCTAATCACACAAAAAATCCTGAACTATTTGGAGATTTTCAATTTTCTCCCAAACTTTAATCTGGTACAATCAGATTATCAAACTTTCAAATTTTTTCGATTCATATTCTAGCTATGAATTTCATTTGGCTACCATGATGGTGTGATCACATGCTATCACGTAGCTTGTTCAAAGTTACTCATTTATTGTTCTCTTGGCTGAAAGAGAAAAAAATCTCTAAAATCCTTCTCCCCCAACCCCCTTTCTCCTTTTCCTACCATTGTCAATTGACCGTCAGCTTGTCGCCTAAAAGAAATACCACCAAGGAGAGTTGGAATTTCGACGGAAATAGAAGTTGAAATCCTAATTGAAGAGATGAAAATGGAGGATAAAAACTTATCCACATCACCCTCTTCTACCACATTAGCAAGTCATGTAATATTATGTCACCATTCCATTACGGCGGCCAAACAGAATTCACAGCCAGATCTGAATTGAAAATATTGAGAAGTTTGATGACCAGATTGCACTAAATCAAAATTCAGAAACCCCAAAATAGTTCAAGATTTTTTACATGATTAATCCCAAAAACGTATCATGACCCAATTGTACAAAGTTAACATTGCATGGCAACCACACGCTAGTTAAAGGTCACTATGATAACAACTACTATATCACAAATTAGTTTAACTGTGGTGGCATAGGAAGAAAATATAATCATGAAAGACCCATTTCTGCACCTATAACAATAGGTCATAATTTACATCCTGGTACGCCATAGTCCCAATTGATAAAAATCATATACTACTCATTCTGGAAGGAGGCCTTTCTACTTCCAAGAGAACTCTATGCAACAGAAAGGCCAAGAGGAAGGTCATGGAGAACAAAGCATGGAAAGAAAGGCTTTAAACACACAAATATATGTTTGGAAGGATAAACTGGATATAACGTGAGGTGCAGAGCAATGATAACAAGGCTTTGAACTGCTGTCTTAATATGTTCAGTTGCCAACACAGCCTTCGTAGGCTGAAAAAACAAACCATGCACACATAATATAACAAGCAGATGCTGATGCACAACTAGCAGCAGCGGCAATAAATCAACAGAAATACACTGACAAAAGATACTGTCCAGGCATCCAAATCTTATATAACAGGACATATGCTAAGGAACAAGCAACAGCTGCAAAGAATATAGTAGAGCTAGAAGCTTGTCCATGCGGTATAAGAACTTCCTCCACTTAGGCGATTCTTGAGAACCTCATCTACAAAGAAATTTAGAGTCAACTTATAGGCCCAAAACCTCTATCTATTTTCAGGACATCATTAACAAAGAATCAAGAAGAATGGACATGAATTATCATCGCGAGAAGAGAATGATCAACAAATCATCACACTGACCATTAAATCATGACATGAATTACCAGATGAGCATAGGGGTGAAGACTCATTCAAGAATACAAGAAGAAAAACAAATTGCCTTTGTTGGAAATAAAAACATCGCCACAATAATTTAGAAACTGCAAATCTAAAACTTGCAAAACCCTTCCAGAGTTTTCACATACACATTGCTGTTGAAGCCAACATAATATGCCAGATTCTAATTTCTGGACAAATCTGCAGTTTTTTACAGTAAAGACTCCTAATATTACACTCGAGATTTTCCCACTTCTTAGGCTCTAAAGCTTGGTCCAGGTTAAAAATTTGAACACAATCCAAAAGATGCATTCCCAATATAACTTTCAGCTTTGGATAAGCTGCCATTCACCATGCTAACTGGTTGTCACCAACATTCTGATCAATGCAATGCCGTGGCTCTTCTTTCATCTTCCATTTTTTTTTCCCCTTCAAATTCTCAAGTGCATGCAGCCATCACAGAGCTCCTATAAGCACTTCGCCTCTTTATCCACTGCTCAAAACATGGTAACTACTTTGCCTACTTCTATCCTCTCCTGAGAAAACGAAAACACTGTCACAATATCACCTCTTGGACAGCCAAACTTTTTGGCTCTCAATTTAGCTACACACAAGAGATTCATCTTCAGTGCTGGAGGACACAAAAGCCTTGCCACTGTGTTTAATGAACTCAAAGATTGATGACCCTGCTTTCTTCAAAAGGCGAGTACACAAGTTGATCATACCAATCAAGTACCAGGAAAAGGTGGGACCATAACAAAAAACAAAAGGATAAGCACCAAAAACCCATGAAATCATATTCCTACAAGGACTTAACCCCACCACATAAAAAGCTAAAGATCACCTTCCAAAGCACATCATAATTCAAACATCCTTTCTAAGATGTCATGAATGTACAGAAAGATTAGTTTTATTTGCCGTTGTATCTAAACAAGGGCAGTACCGACATTTGGCCTTAAAGGGGAAGGCCAATAAAATAGTGATCAACAATAAAAAATTTTGAATTTTGTATTGAACCAGAAAGAGCATGTTTCTTACATAATTTATTGTGCGCATTGATTAACTATCATGCTAACATGCAAAAATTTGGGTTCACGAGTTAATCAAAAATTTGTATTTTGAAATAGACTATGCAGACCAGCTTTACCTAACTTCTGATCATTATCACTAAATCAACTAAAGATAATTTATAATATCTTATAATCTGAGCCATCAATTCCAAGTGCTGATATCAAGCACCTTAATTTTCATATAGTGCTAACCATATTGTGCTACATAATCAAGAGCAAGGACACAGAAAAGTCATCATTACTTAATGAAAAATATACAGACATAAATCACTGAGACTCACAAAGAAGTTAAAAGTTGAGGGGTAGATTCAGTGCTTGGCATTCAAGGTACCTTTAGAAAAAAGTATGTTTAATGGTAAACTCTTTCACTCTAAAAAGACACCAGTCCTCAATATTTTTCTACAAACAGCCACAATCTTGTCTCTCCTTTATATCCCCCACCACTTTCCCCAGGAAAGACGCCAGTTATACCTGTCATTTAATAAGGCATGGCCTCTTGCTCATCTTTAAGCACCTATTCTTCTAAAACCCCATACTCCTCTCCTTTTGTAGAGATTTAGATAACATACTAGAGGGAGAGACTGGGGAAAAGATGATGAGGAAAAAACCATAAATGAAAAGATCACGGTAATTCAAGATTATGATGAATTCTACTGAGACCTTTAACTATAAAGGTTTATTTCATAAAGAAATTGAATATGGTTAATTTCCATTCGAGAATTGAGGAATCAAGCTTCTTAGGATTTTTTTTTTTTTTAGGGTTCATTTATCAGATAATAAAAATTCTTTTATAAAAGAACCCATGTCTCTTTTCATCTCCTTCTCTCCCTTTTGATCACTCTTCTCTCTTAAAAACTGATGGCATATTCCATACAATAGTGTTCAATATAGAGCAAAGCGATCTAATACCATATTAACTTCAACAGCTCAAAAGCAATGCTTAAGTTAGTTCACATTAATAACATGTGATGTAATGCCATAATAGCTTAAATATGACAAAAGCAAAAGCATACCGTGTTAGATAACATTAATAAGATAATGGATGATATACACAATCTAGGATTTAAGCAACAATGCGTACCAATCCATACCAGCCACACCATATTGTGCTGGCAATGTACTGATAGCAGTATGCCCCCATGTGCTGGTACTGACATGTGTAGCACCCTAACCTTCTGCTATGCCTGCACATGGAGCTGTGCCATGTCTGGCTAACACAATCATGATTATTGGATGGTCATATGAGAGGGAAGGAAAACAAAGAAAATATTATAGGAATTTAATAGAAGTTGAAGCTCTATGATTCAGTTGCTTCTGATTCAATAGAAACAATTCAGAGACAAAATCAGCTTCTGATGATCCAACAATCAAGGTTCAACAGGTCCTTTCAGCTGACAATCAATTTTGATTAGTTATGGAAGATCCAATCAACAGACCTAACTACTGCTGTGGAGCCAATGAAGATGGACAAGTTCAAATTCCATGATCCTTTCTATCATCCCGTCAAATAACCAATTAATGAAACCCCTTAAACTGATGATCGATCACATTATGGTAACAACCGAGAATCAGGGGATCATGCATGCATTGTGTTTGTTCATGTTATTTTTTAATTTCAAATATATTCAACATCATGAATTCATGGTAAGCATTCATATAAATGTGTGCATACATACATTTGTACGTATGTTATGCCTGTATGTATGTTTATATGTTTGTGTATTTATGTATGTGCAATTTATGAATGTAGATGTAATATATATGTCTATACATGTATGCACATACATGTCTATATTTACATATCATATGTATCTATATAAATATATACATACGTAAGCATATAATGAATTCATGATGTCAAAGACATATGATAATAAAAAATAACACAATTCAAAGATAATGTAAATCCATATACAAACACAACCAAAGTTCGCCAAACCATCCCAAATTGAACTGAGCAAGAACCAAAACAGCCCGAGCAGTCCGAATGGTTTCACTCTTAATAAAACCCCGATCCTCTCTTCCCCCTCCCCACAGTCCCAATGTTCACCCCTTATTAGCACGTTGCCTTTTGATCTCTTGATGAAAGCCCTTTCACACCAGAGGAGCACAAGGGTTCCAACTCAACCCCTGTAAGCACCAGCCATCATGAATCCCCAAATAAAATCTTGAGCCCGATGCCACCCGCCTAGAATTGTCCCTCTCTAGTCACCTCCCATTGTTGGAAAGCCCCTCGCCATGAAGCATTGGAGCCATGGTATTCCACACCATCCCGAACCGGCCGATACACCCTGTACAAAATTGGACCGACAGGGAGCCGGTCCGGTTCAGCTTGAATTTTTGCAAAATTGCCCAAAATGCACTGAACCGACCGGTTTGGTGCGGTTCAAGCATGAACCACCCGAAACCGAGCGATACATGTCGATTTGACCAGAACCAAGCTGTATCGGATTCACATAGCATGCAAGGGAGGGACTTTTGGGTGTGGGGGTTGTGGGGTATGGGAGGAAGGGGATCAATAATGTTCTCTGCCTTTCATTCGAAAGGCAGAGGGCTTGAGGGAGTCATAGAGTCCCGTGACTTCGACGATGAGAGGAATGAGCAGCAGAGAAAAAAAAAATTCCACACTTTGAAAAATTTGGACAATTGTTTTGAGGAATCGACATATTTCGACTGGATGCAAGGTAATCCACTGTTCTCTCGCTTATTTTTTTATCTTTTTTTTGCTAAAAAATGATAAAAATTTAAAAAATAAGAAAAAATCATGCCAAAAATTATGATTTTGTTATAATTTTATTATATATTGTAGGTCTTTGAATGATCTATGCGATGATACTAAAATCATTAGTTTTCGTAAATTATATATATATATAAAGTATATATTTTTAAAATAAAAAATAAAAAAAATATAAATTTAGAATATTATTTATGATGATTCAACCTATGTATGGTATAAATTTTATGTCCAATTATGAATTTATTGATGCATGATATGCATAGTAACCTAGGCTTAATTTTGAATAAAATAAAAAAATAAATAGCATTTAATGCACGTTAATAGGTTTAGAAAAATACATGTAGCATCCATAACATTTTTCTACTTGAATATAAGATTAAATATTTTTTTTAGAATTTTTAAAATTTAAGATATTTTTAATTACTTAAATAATAAAAAAATATATAATCAATTTTAAAAAAATAAATAACATCATGTGTGTATATAACAATACTCTGTGGAGGAGTATTATGGTGTTGCCAACCCAAGAAGCCAAACCCTCCCAACGCGCCACGTGTCAAGCTCTGGCTTCAAATCCGATCAGAGAGGGAATCTTCTTCCACCGACTTCAACAAAGAAAAGAACTTGAATCCGAGGAGGATCCGGCCTCCCCTCCATCCTATTTAGAGGCACGATCCTTCTCTCCAAAGCCATTGCCACAAGCCCAAGCTCTCCTCCCCTCTTCTTCCTCTCTCTTTCTCTTGATTTTTGTTGGCTTTCTGTACCTATGCCTACCAGAAATCGAAGCCAAATACACCGTCGGAGCTCGAGGTAAGCCCGTGCCCCTCTTTCTCTCCTTCTTCCCCTTCCTTTTGCGGCCTTAGGTGCCGCCGGATTCACCAGAAATCCACCACAAAAGAATCTCCCTGTTTATCCTCTTTGATTTCTCACTGGTCGGTGATGCCACCGGTCGTTCCTTACTCCGCCGCCATCGGCCGCCGCTATTGGTCCTCCGACTGTGGAGCCACGCCTCACCGGAGCACGAACCACCAACCACTAGCCCGTCCCCTATTGTGGCTAGAAAGAAAGAAGAAAAGAAAAAAAAAAGGAAAGAAAATGAAAAGAAAAGAAAAGAAAAGAAAAGGAGAGAAAAAGGAGAGAGAGAGAGAATCTCTCTTCTCTCTCTTTCCTTTATTTAATTTATTTCTTTTAAAACTAGGACACTTGGAGTGGGTCTAGTGAATCATGAGGGATTTAAATCTAATAATTTATCACCAGCAGCGCCGCCAGAGACCGGCCCTCCTACTAGGCCATGGAGCGGTACGAGCGGAATTCAAAATGCAAGAGCACACGAAGGAGCCTGAGCGAAGGGGGGATGGTCGGGATGGGAGATGTTGGCGGTAGTAGGAAAGGGGCCGAGCAGGAGGCAAGGGAGGAGAAAGGAGGGATAGTGGTGGTGCCGAGGGCGGCAGTACCGGTAGGGGCGCCGTGGGGTGCGATCAAGATCAACCTTTGTCGAGAGAGGAGGAGAGCGACGGTGGGACGGCACCGACGGGCATAGAGAAGGTATGAAAAAAGGAGACGGGGTGCAATCGGGATCGACATTTACCAAGAGAAAAGAAAAGCCGTAGTGGGGCAGCAGGGGGTGGGGTGGCACCGACGAACGTGCAAAAGATATGAGAACATGAAGGAAGAAGAAAAATAAAAATAATAAAATATTATTTTATAAAATAATAAAAAAATATAATATACATAATAAATAAATAAATAAAATATAAAAAAAGGATTAAAAATTTTAATAATTACATGCCATAATTATCCATCCTGCGCAACGCACAAGTCTTCAACTCGTTAGTAATATATTTTAGCTAATTTAGAAGTATTATTTGAACCATATAACATATTTTTCTAAATTTATGATATTTAAAATTATTATTAAAAAATAAAAAAATTAAAGATAAATAAAAATTATGAGAAATTAAAAAAATAAAATATATTAATCAGATGTATTTTCTGAAGTTTCAAAAAATAGATTTTTCTTTTGCAATGAAAAATTATAATATTTTTACATAATTATTAAACTAACGTGTTTTTGTTAAACTTGCAGAAATGAGTAAGAAGAAGGATACAGTGCATGACATTAGTTAAGAGCATGGCAAGATACTCTCGACTCGACACCATTGAAGATGCAAATGGTGCAACACAGAATTCAAGAAAGAAGTAACTAGGTTAAAGCAGGTGGTTATCCCGATGTGGCCATGTATCGAAAATGCACGCAGAAGGACCAACAGCTAATGAAGAAATACTTCGCTAATTTTAAAGCAGTGAAGAAGAGGACAAAGTCGAAAAGGATGAATGTAGACCGTCGAATGGCAAAGCCATCTTCTTATCACTCTAAAGAATCAAAGGAGGCCTCCGCTCCAGATGACAAGAAGGCACAGATTGAGGCTACCATTCCAACAAGTCTGGATGATCAGTACCAGCTGGAGGAGATGGTCAAATATAGAGAACAATTTTGACCATCATACTACGCATTGAGGTCTGACTTTAAGACCGCTAAGAGAGAATCCGAGTTCAGGAGGACCACCTCAGTCAACGAGATGACTAGTAGAGACAGGCACGGTATTTCATCTATGCTGGAGCCTTTTGGTAGTAGGAGGATGTCCTCTAGAGACCTGTCAATGAAAGCTATCATTCATAATTTGGATCCACGCGCTTTTCCCAGCAAAGACTCAAAATAGCAGAGAATTAACAGTATGTTGAAGGACAAAAAAAGAGATGTGGTGAGCTATTAGATCATGATTTCATTTCAGCCATATTCGAGTAAATGCAGTAGGCAATACTTACTATCGGTTTGCCATTTCAGCCATACAGATAGGTGACTAAGTATAGATCCTCCAGCACCTAGGAATATCTACGATCAGCTTCTTGATAGTAACAAGAATGACCTGCAAAAATAAATTTCTTACAAGAATAAATGATCCACATACGGACTAACGGTGATGTATGATGGTTGGACCAATCCTACCAGATGGAGCATCATCAATTTTTTAACATATTATAATAGAAAAATATTTTTTCATAAATCAATTGATACTTCAGATTAGGTGCACAATGCCGTATATATCCTTGGACTGATGGAAGAGGTGATTGATTCAGTAGGACATCAGAATATCATGCAGGTCATCACAAATAATAGGCCATACTATAAGGCCACCGAAGAGTTGCTGATGGAGTGGTGACCATATATTTACTAGATCTCATGTGCTGCACATTGCATTGATCTCATATTGATGGATATTGAAAAGCTTCATAAGATGCAACAGACAGTGGATTCAGCCTAAACTATTACTAGATTCATCTATAATCATACATAGGTCCTATCATTAATGCGGACATATATTAAGAGAGAGATCTTGAGATCGGATGTCATCTGGTTTGCTATAAACTATATAGCACTTGATAGCCTTCTGAAGAAGAAAGTAGTCTTGCATCAGATGTTTGTCAGTGCCAAGTAGCAAGAGAGTAGATATGCAAGGGCCAGCACTGAGAAAAATTGTGTGAAGAACTTGATGACGACTCAATCATTTTGACAACGGACTGATAAGATAGTGAAGATTATCAAGCCGTTATACGAGATACTTCATGCTGTGGATAGTGAAAGATACCCCCAGACGGGCTTCTTGTATATGATGAAGTGGACAAAGAAACAAAGCAATGAGATAGATCCGAAATATGCCCAGGAATACATCAACATCATCAAGCATCGACTACTAGATGGGTACGGATTTGCATCTAGCTGATAAGAACGAATTCAAGATTCCTCTAAAATTTTTCCTTCTCTTATACCTCTATAAGTCTACTTAATCATTTGTTGAATGTATCTGCAGCTTACTATTTTGAATTAAGATTCCAATATACCATTCCTGAGATAGATATGGATAACGAGCTTCTCATTGCTCCCCATAATGTGATATATAAGATGATGTCCAATCCAGAAATCGTATCTATATGTCTGCAAGAGGCATGTTAGATTAATTGAGATGTGAGCATTTAACTAAATTCGATCTATAATCAATAATATATTTATTAATTTAATAAATATTTTTTTTTACAGACGAAATAGTTTAGAGAGAGGATAGACAACTTTGGAATCTCATCGGCTGTCATAAGTTAAAAAAAAAAAAGATGAATTCAGATAAATTACATATCAATAATAAGAAGACTTTGTTGACATTACATGTCTACTAATATCATAAAATCTGAAATGTAATTTTGCTTAATATTTTTGCAGTTGAATGGTGGATTCATTTTGGACAGTGTGTAAAAAATTAAAAAGGTGTGGCTATCCACATTCTTTTCCAGACGGTCTCCTTTAATGGTTGTGAGCGCAATTGGTCGACTTTCGTCCTTATTTATAGTAAATAGAGAAACCATCTAATATAGAAACATCTCAATGATCTTGTATACATTCACTATAATCTAACATTGAGGCTAAAATGTATCCAAGATGAAGTACAGCTAAAGTATACGGATCCGACGATTAGTGATTATGCTGACGAGGACAACGATATAATGATAGGATGGCTTGTAGGCCAACAGCAAGAGCCGAAGCTTGATGAGCTGGGATCTCTTCCATGACCAATTAGTTTGGTAGTTAGGGAGATCAGGATGAATCCAGGGCAATGGGCAAATACAAACATTCCACATAGGATTCTAGCTGATCAACGGCCACAAAGGAGTCATTCATCACATGACTCTATGTCCGAGACATCCTCCCAGATGTTTGAGTGAGATTTTTTTAGATGAAGCCAACTATGTCAAACAAAACGAAGACATCCATCCTCCCAGATACAACAAAGTCAATCATAGAGGGGCAGTAAGGGCTATCAAGCAAATGCTCAATGAAAAGATAGAAAAAGAAAAGACATTTGCAGCACCCTCGAGTATAGGAGTTAGCTGGCTTAAATTTGGAGACCAAAAAGAGTGATGATAGTAGTGATAGATTTGATGATCAGAAAGGGACTGAAGGATAAGAGACCATTATTCATGAGACACAACTGCAGGATGGTATTCAATTTATCGATGAGTTCTAGTTTACACATGCCACACAAGATAGAGACCACATTGCACATACTGATGGAGTCCACAAGGATATGATTTCATATAGGCAACGACCTCCTAGAGATCGTCCAATACACGATACAGCTGCAAATGACCTTACACGTAGAGTAGGATCCATAGATGTATCTAGATCGTACTTGTATTATAGATCCTATCACCTGCAGGTAGCTTATGATCCATATGGATATGATGCATCCAAGACATCGTCTTCTAGTGGCTACTATCTTATGTAGCCCGGAGTATCTTACGGATCAAATTTTGCTGCCGGCATTTTGAATGGGCTCCTCAGCCATATCATCATCCTAAGGATACCTCTCATTAGCAAAATTTGAATGAGAGATCTAAAACATCTTACAACCCAAAGAGGACACCTTATGAGATGAATGTTCAAGATTACCATGCTGCTTGGTTAGAGGGATCCTCCGGAGTAAGCGGATGATCTAGATATCTACGAGTGTCACGACACTCAACAAGATATTAGATCAATAAAGATTTTGAGGTTAGTAAATTATCCTTTATAATTTGTACTTTAAATACATTTAATGCATTGTTTTAGACTTCTTTTATTTTATTTCGAGATGATATAATTGTTATATAATATAAAAGAACATTAATTTAGATCTAATTAATTTAAACATTAAAAAAAATTATTTAGAATCAAAATAGACTTGAAAAGAAAAATTGGTGCTAGTACGGAACTGGCATGCCATGCTATACCGACACTCAGTATGATACAGCACCATATAAGTCAAGAACCAGTATTGGTTCCTGAAACCTTGATTGAAGTCCACTTCCTTTACAGCCACAACAATCCTTTAAGTCTTGAACCATGCCACCTTCTCCACATGGAGCCCTTGCAGCTATGCTACTTCTTTAGCATTTTGTCTCCCTCTCCTTCCCCCATCTCTCTCCCCCTCCCTTCCTCTCTCTCCCCCCTTTCCTTCCCTCTCTCTCTTCCTCTCTCCTTCTCCTTCTCTCCCTCCCTCTTCTTATTTCAATATACCCTAAAATGGTATGGACCTATACTACACCAAACTGGTTGTCAGCTAATACGACCCCCAGTACTGGTTCAGCAAATCTTGAGCACAACAAATAACTCCAACCTCACCAATAAATAGTTAATAAAATGCATGTATAGAAATACATAATACAACCACATAAAATTTCAAGATTCCCCGTCTCAATGCCGGGCCACGTACCAGTGGCAATCTGTTACTATATTTATATGGGGCCGGTTCGACATATCGAGTGTAGGTACGTCCCCTCTATCATGTTTTGATATTAAACCAATATGATACGCCCCGTACCATCCGGTTCGGCCTAGCAAATCTTATCATAAATAGTCATCAAAAAATAGAAAATACAATACCACATTTACAACCTTCACATATATACACAATACACACAATCATAAACAAGAGCCTTTTGCCTCCTACAGGATGCACATAAGGCACGCTTTGCATGTGCTTCGATGTAGCCACCTCTCTCCTCTCTCTCTCACCTGATCTCCCTCCTTTGCATGCTCTCCCATCTCCGCTCCTCTCCCAATCTCTCCCCTCTCCTATTCCTCCCACTCAGTCTCTCTCTATCCTCTCCTCCTCTCTCCCTCCCAATCCCTCTCCCCTCTCTCTCACCCGATCTCTCCCCTCTTCATTCTCTCTAATATCTCTCTCACCCAATCTCTCTCCCCTTTCCTCTCTCTCCCACACAATCTCTCCCCTTTCACTCTCTTCTCTCCTTCCTGAACTCTCTCCTTTCTCCCCCCTCTAGCATCTCTTCTTTCTCCTTAATCCATTCCGATCTCTCTCTCCCCTTTCGAAGCTGGCTCAATCAAGCTTCTACCTGAGCTTGAGTCAGGCTCAATCAAGAATTTGAAAAAGGATTTCTGATCTTGGTCTAGCCAGAAGCCCAAAAGTTTTTCAGGCCATGCTAGCTGTATAGAAACCCAATCCAGCCCAGTCTGATTGTATCCCTAATAAGGATTAAGCTGTAGCATATACCACATTATTTGTTGATTCGACCTAGGCTGCAGAGATTGACAAACAACCAGATTTTTAACAAAATTTTCCTTATTTTCCAGATCTGAAATTAATTTCAGATCCATATGATAGATTGATTGTCTTTGGTCAATTCTAAAAGATCCTATATTAACAAATATATAACATCTACATGGTTACAATAGAACTTACAAACTCATGCTTGCTATTGAACCATTCAGAGTCTGCAGTATCTTCAGCAGATGAAGAAAAACAGTTGCTTGCGAAAGAAAATGTACAAAAATACACTCAAAGAAGCCAAGTTTGCAGAAATGGTTAGCACCTTCAAAGAATCTCAAATTACTTCCATTCTAGATGTCCTTGATATCTCCAATGCTACCCACTCTCTTTTGCAACTTCAACTTAAGGTCAAGAAACATCCTTGTCAAAGTTCTCTATAAACAACATTGCAAATGTATACACAACCTTACACTATATTTTCCCACTTTATCCTCTTGACCACCCGGCATTCTCATACATACAATAATTTCAGCCATACAATAAGATCATGAAATTTTCCTTTCAGCCTTAATGGTAATCAACGACAATCACTTCAAAGATGTAAATTCACTTCATTTATCATGGTTTAGTCTAATCTTAGACATCCTTGCCAAATTGACTACTCCTTCCATTTTTTGTATTATAATCATCTTTAGTAAATATCTTATCCTTCAATTATAACTAAATTGTTCACACCACCAAAATCTTTGAAAGTTGCACCTGATACATTCCACATCATGTCCATTAGTTTCTTGAAGATTTAGCTTATTGAATGTCTTTCTAAATTCCCTTCATGATCTAAAAGAAAACATCGATGTTATCACTACCATATGCAGCAAGGGCTTTCCATTTGAAAGTAGGCCTTCACTTATTAAAAAGAGAAAACATGGTTGGCTGTGAGTTGTGAGTCAGTAATCAATATAAGTGGAAAATAAGAACAAAAGTTTCAACCTAGCACTTCTACAAACCCGTATGACTTGACTATCCCTAACACCCAAATCTTTTCTGCAGTTTTTTTCCCTTCCCTTATACATGTGGGTGCTATTTATGTATAGGAGCTATCCCTAAGAATCTTCTTCATGGATCTTTTCTTTTTTCCAATGCCACAGCCTACTTTCTCTTCTCTTCTTCCCATCATTGTTTTGTCTCCCTTGAATCCAAAAGCAGTAACTTTACACTTTTGAAAGATTTTGTAAAGGAAAATGGTTTCATACTTGCAAGCCTAATTTGCATGGTATAAACTGTTACAGCATCAATGTTTTTCTCTCAATATACTATCTCAGTAGATTAACTGGTCTGTTCATGTACTTGAGCCAGGTGCATATTATGGCAACCACTTGGGTCAAAACACAGCAGTCCAAGTAGCATCACACAACACATCATAGCCCATAATCCTCACCTCTCTAGGAGAGTTTCCAATTAGTGAATATGTTAGGCTGACATGTTGCTGTGGTAGCCACTATGCATGAATCAAATTTTCAAAGCATCCTCTTGTACAATGTCACTCAAACTTTATGATAGACTATGAGCAAGATCAATCACCAAAGTTTCATGGAAGCTAATATTAGTTACATGAATCAATAATTATATTAGGCCAAAGAAATAAAATAAGCTTCAACAGCACGCTTCATGCTTTTCAGAAAAGTATACAAGGTATATGAATTCCAGTCTTGTAACTGAAGGCAGCTTCACAGTGCAACATGTTCCTAAAAAATTTGACTTTGAAGCTACAATGCTAAATAAGGTCAAAATACAAAAAGTTAATTGCATTGGAACTCTTCTGACATATTCTACTTGCAACTGGCAGAGAAAACGTTGCCATAAAAAACAATGATATGATAAACTTTTCACCTTCTTCTTTTTATAATCCTATATTGTATTTGAACTTGCCATACTCAAATCATTTCCATGGTGCTCCTTCATCAAAAGTTGCAAGAAGCTGAAGCCTAACATTTATGACCACAAAGCAGCATCAAAATATACATGAATTTAAGGTGCTATGATTAGAAACAAGTTAAGTAATTAGATTCTAAGAAACTTTGCAAGTTGATCCATGGAAGATAGAGACACCAACCAACCATTTCAGGTATCCAAAAATATCCTTTTTCCCTGAACAATGCCGTCCATGCAAGCGAACAGATCACATGACGTTCTTCCTGAGCTTCTGGATAGAACAGTACATCTTCCTCCTTGACCCGACAGCATTAATCCCCATGTCCTTCAGATCCTCCAGCGTCAGCAATGGCAGAACGTCATCATCCACCTCATGGATCTCAAACACCGGAGCGTACCGGCCCAGCCCCAACCCATTGAGCCAGGATCGGACGCCACCGTCCCCGACCGAGCGCCACCACCCGTTCCGGTTGTTCCAATCCCTATTATCCGTCTCCGATGGCAAATCCCCCTCAGCACAAGGACCACCATCCCTGCTCTCCGAAACCCTAACCCTCGCTGCGGCCCGCCTATCATTCCTATCCGACGGACTCTCCAAATTATCCCGATAGCCCTCATCGCCAGCGTCCTCCCCGCCGCTCGATTTCAAGTCGGCGCCTTCGTTGCCCTCGTCGACCTTCGGGATCCAGCTCGACCTCGCCCGCCTCGCTCCGCCGCCCCGCCACGCCTTCCCGTCCCGGCTCCCCCGCCGGATCCCGGCGCCGTGGAGGTAGAGGTTATCGTCGACGGAAAGGAGAACGCGGTCATCGTAGGCAGGGGGGCCGTCGAGGGCGTCGCCGTCGGGGGCGAGGGTGGTGAGGTGGCGAGTCTTGGAGGAGTGCTTGAAGGGGTCCCGGGAGAGGTAGGCCCGGGGTTTGGCGTGGTCGGGGGGAAGCTTCCAGTGTTTGGTGCGGCGGACGTACGGCTCATAGGGGATGGCAGCGGGCTGGTCACCGATCTCCCCGAGGCGGACGCTGGGGCGGCGCTGCCGCTTGGAGCCCGGGCAGGGGGCAACGGTTTCCGCCGGGCCGCCGCCGTTCGCCGGAACCTCCGGCGAGTGGGGATCCGCCATTGGAGCCGAACGAATCGAGAGAGAGAGAGAGAGAGAGTGGGGTTTCCGATTCGGGAAGCGAGTGGCAGGAGCGAAGGAAGAGGGTGACGTTCTTGGGATCTTTCCGTGGATGCGAGGTAGGGGTTTTGGTCGGCCACGGATGAAATGCAAGGCGGAAGGATTTTTTCTGATATGCTTAGATGCGCGACAGGTGTTAATCTGACGGTCGCGAGTGGAGTTCAGAAGATGCAGTGACGGGTTTTATCCCTCGACCTCGAGGCGTCTTAAGTTTCGATAAGACAGCTGTCGTGCAGTTGGAATGAAGATGTTGTAACTACTCTTACAGCGAACCGACGCTACATGTAAACGACCGGGGCCACCGTTTTTTCCGACATGAGTTGACCGTGAATCAAAGGAAGTCAATGCGTGAAGTCGGTTTGAGCATGCTCGCAGTCTATTGATGGCATAGGATCCGACAAGATAACATATATACCGTTTGCACATCTGTTCACTTTTATTTGACAAACATACTAATTGAGATAGAAATATTATTCGGATATTAAACTTTTAGATTTAATTTATTTTAAATGAATAGGACAAAAACAGGATAATGAAAATATGGAAATAAATACAGATTAGTTAAATTTTATGAGCAAAATATTATTCTATTTTATATTTTATTAACTCAAGATAATAAAATATACATTTTAATAAAATATTATTCTATTTTATATTTTATTCTAAATTATACATTTTAATTTTTTTCATGGATCAACACATTAAAAGGATGGTTGTTAAAATGCAACAGGCCAAATTAAAAATGTCACCATCTAGAACATGTTCATGTTGTCATGTATTTTTTTTTTGAATTTATAAGGGTGGACTTTAGCATAATGCTAAAATTACTCCATTGTTTCTTGATTGGCATTGGCACAAAATATAGAAATATTTTTTTTTAGTTTACATATAAGGTAAGATTGTGTACATCTAATTCTCTCGAGATCTTATAATAGTAAAAAACTTATGCACCGAATGCCCTTTAAATATTTTCCTCTATAATTTTTTAAACGAGTAAGGGTTGAAAATGGGTTCAAGTATTTGTGTCCACAGTTCTATTCACTTTTTTGACAAATATAGATATAGATTAAAAATATATGTTGGATGCTAAAATTTGCATTTATATCCATCTAGATCCAAATAAAGTAACAAATCTAGGCAAACACTACCCATTTAATATTCAACACACTAAATGTCATATTTCTAACTAATTTGTCTTTATGTGCGGTTAGGCTTGGATCCCATATTTCACCTTTTAAAAGATGTAATATTTACTAATTTGAACTATTAAACAAAGTAATTGGATATATTTTATAATGAAATCAGAGAAGGAAGGCATGTTAGATCTTTAATTAAGGTGGTAGTTGGGTTGGGTTAGATGCATGTTGGGTCAAAACTTTATCAACCGAAATTGAATAATTTATTAAATAGATCAAAAATCTAAATCCAAACTTAACCTTTTTCTTAAGCACATAATTTAATCCAACTTGCGTAACCTATTTATTAAATGGATTGAATCAGATTAAATAGATTAAGTGAATTTTTAATAGATTAAATAATTTAAATAATTAAATAGATTAATTAATTTTTTAATGGGTTAAATGGTTTAAACATGTTAAATAAATTAAATAAGTTATGTAGGTTAGATTAAATGGGTCTAAAATAGGTTAACTAGATCTTAAATATGTTAAATAATTTGAATTATGAATTGAACCAATTATTAAATGAGTCAAAGCATGTTAAATAGGTCATAAGTCCAAAACTGAATCCAACCTATGCAATAAATAGATCTAGGTTGACCCTTTATGACCAAAATATGTTTATGCTAAACAAGAACATGCTTAAAGTAGGTTGAATTGATGGGTTAGGTCATAAAATTACCACTCCTATCTTAAATCATATTTTTTTTTTCTTTCTTTTTTTTTGGGAAAGAAAATGAAGAACTTTATTATACATAGTTATTCCACGAGCATTAGAAGTAAATTTTTTTTAAAAAAAGGTGGTCAAATACTTGTGCTACAACTAGCTATAAATTATACTTGAGGTCAGCCAATTAAGTTATAATATTTAATATGAACATATCTCAATTATATAATGCAAAGGAAAAAGAGTATAGTGCATTTAGAAAGATTTTGAAGACCCTGCATGGTTGGTTTTAATCCTCATTGTTAAGAAAAATGTTGGAGATTCTTGATCATATGTGGAAACTTGGTAATTAGCTAGTAACTAAAAGAAGAATACCTAGACGCGAAAGTAAGAACAAAGAAGACCAAGATGCACTATAAGGAAACTAGGTTTTTGCAATGAAATTATTTACAATGAAAATAATTTCATCGCAAATAATGGTATTTGCAACAAAAAAAATTTTCATCATAAATAATAAATTATTTATAATAAAAAATAATTTTCATCTTAAATAATAAAGTATTTACGATAGAAATCTAATTTACATCATAAATATCCAATTATTTATGATGGAAAAACTTCCATCACAAATAATCGATGAAAATTTAGTAATTTAAAAAAAATAAAAGGGTAGATTGTTTGCGACGAAAATTTTTCTATCATAAATAATTAGGTGTTTGCAATGTAAATCTAATTTACATCGTAAATATCCAATTATTTGCAATAGAAAAGCTACCATCGCAAATAATTGATGAAAAATCAATAATTTAAAAATAAAAGAATAGATTATTTATGATGGAATTTTTTCATCATAAATAATTTGATATTTACAACATAAATTAAATTTCTATCATAAATACCTAATTATTTATGATAAAAATATTTCATCATAAATAATCAATAAAAAAATTAAAATTTTAAAAAATAAAAAAATATACTATTTACAATGAAAATTTTTCATTGTAAATAATTAGGTATTTACAATGTAAATAGAATTTACATCATAAATAACTAATTATTTGTGATAGAAAAATTTTGTCACAAATAATCATTTTAAAATAATCAATAATTTAAAATTAGTAAATTTTCGCCCCATGCCTACGGCTCGCTGGGGTAGCGAGTAAATATACGCCGCACACAGTCGACGCAATGAGGTAGAGGGGCACGAGCATGTCTGTTGCTAGCTAGCCCATAGGTGCGCCAGGACAGCATGTCCAGCACTGCCACATAGATGGCCACCGATGCCCACTCGCGGCTCCACCCCTGCATGGTCTGCTGCACGAATAAGCATCACATGCATGCGATTCAGTATCCAGAGTCACCGCTGCACTCTCGCGCCTCCACTACCGGCGAGACGGCCACTAGCCCACCACTCAAACAAAAAAATAGAAATTTAAAAGAAAATGAAATCTAGATTATTTACGATAAAAATATTACATCATAAATAGTTAGTATTTTTTAAAAAAATTAGTATTTTTAAAAAATATTTTTTATATTTTTCTTTAAATATGATAAAATTTTAAAATTTAAAGTCTATCTTCATTATTTATTATTTAAATAATTATTATTAGAGTATTATCATAAAAAAACCATCTTGATCCGTTAGCCCTAGCTATATCGATCAATAAAATTTGATTCGATGATTATGAATGATCAAACAATGATCTGATAAATAGAGACCATTGATAGATCCAAAAACTTACAACGATGATCTTGATGATATTTATAGTATATTTTTAAAATTTTGCTTCAATCGAATATTATTATCATGATCAATTTAGTATGAAATGATTTGGATCATTAAATAAAAAAATAAGTGATCAAAAGGCCAAACGACATTCGATTATAAGATGATTTTTTAGATAAATTCTCTTTGCTACTATTTTGATCGTCTATATGGTGGTGATCGTAAAATCCAAACCCCATGTATATGAACTATCCATGTTAAATAAATCTTATAAAAGCATAAGTATAATTGTTTAAGGATTTTAAGAATGTGTACCAAAAGACACATAATTTTGAATGGTTTATATACACATAGTTTGCTTTTTACGATCGCTATCGTCCAAACAATCAAACTAGTAGCAAAAATCATTTATCTAAAAAAATTATATAATAATCGAATACTATTTGGCCTTTTAATCACTTATTTCTTATTTAATGATCTAAATTATTTTATACTAAATTGATCATGATAATTATGTCTGATCAAAATAAAATTTTGATAGTATATTATAAATTATCATTATAAATTTTCAGATCCATCGGTGATTTCTATTTATCAGATCATCATATGGTCATTCGTAACTGTTGAAATTAAATTTTATTGATCGACATAGCTAGAGCTACCAAATCAAAATGGTCTTTTGTGATGATACTATAACAATAATTATTTAGATAATGAATGATGAAGATAGACTTTAAAATTTAAATTATATAATATTCAAAAAAAAATAAAAAAATATATTTAGTTATAAAATATATATATGATCGATTTTTTGGTTGCAAAATATAAAAAAAAATTATGAAAAAAATCGATCATAAAATACTTAAATTATTTTTTAAATTTATAAAATATTTTTATCATAAATAATCTACTATTTATTTTTTTTAAATTTTTTATGATTATTTATGATGAATTCATCATAAATAATTAAGCATTTATGATGAAAAATAAATTTATGTCATAAATATCTAATTATTTATGATGAAATAAGTTCTATCATAAATAATCAATAAAAATTTAGTAATTTAAAAAAAAAGGATAGACTATTTATGATGATAATTTTTCCACCATAAATAATTAAGTATTTATGATGTAAATCTAATTTACATCATAAAAACCTAATTATTTATGATGAAAAAGCTTCTATCATAAATAATCAATAAAAATTTGATAATTTAAAAAATAAAAAATGGACTATTTGCGATGAAAATTATTTCATCATAAATAATTGAGTATTTACGACATAACTTAGATTTGCATTGTAAATACCCAATTATTTATAATGGAAAAGCTTTCATCACAAATAATCAACAAAAAAATAGTAATTTAAAAAATTAAAAGGATAGATTATTTATGACAAAATTTTTTCATCATAAATAATTAGGTATTTACGATGTAAATTAGATTTGCATTGCAAATACCTAATTATTTATGATGAAAAAAAATTTATTATAAATAATCAATGAAAAATTGATAATTTAAAAAAGAGGTAAATTATTTATGATAAAAAAAAATTTCATCATAAATAATTAGGTATGTATGACGTAAATAGAATTTACATCATAAATAACCAATTATTTGCAATAGAAAAATTTTGTTGTAAATAATCATTTTAGAATAATTAGTATTTGGTTGTTTTTTTTTGAATTTTTTGGGTTTGTATTTTTAGAGAAAAAATTTAAAAAAAATAATTAGTAGGAATTATTAGCGATGAAAATTAATTTTTATCACTAATAATGATTTTAGCAATAGAAATTTTTCATCGCTAAAGTCTTTAAATGTCAGTCACCTCGACGTCCCTTCCTTCCTGCAAAATACTCAAAATCTCTCCTCTCTCTATCCCATGAAACCCTCTCTTCTCTCTCCCCCTTCTCCCAGGATTCCATCAACCAGTGAGTGCATCTCCTGCTACCGCTGCCACCCCTGCCATCGTTGTCGCTGCTGCTACCATGATCCAATTTGATAAGCTCTCCCTATTTACGAGTCTGCGATCAATTTTTTCGATCTTTCTACATGTAGGTGGTGGTGACGGGTTGAGATAACGGGCGAAGGGCGAGGGGGTGGTGGTGGGGGGGGTGCCCTGGTGGGAGAAGAAGAGGGAGGGTCTTTGGCTGGGGTGGGGGTGGTGGCGGGTGTGGACAACAGGGTGGGGCAGATGGGTGCCGCGGGGGGGGGGGCAGTGTGACCAGCCAGGTGGGGGCTGTGGGGTTGGGGGTAAGGGGCACTGTAGGAGGTGGGGGCGGTGGTGACAAGCTGGGTGGGGGCCGTGAGGGATGTGGGGTGGAGTGGTGTATAGGGGGGGGGGTGGTAGTGACGGCTGGGTGAGGGTCGCGAGGGGTGGGGGGTAGAGGGTGCATAGGGGGTGGATGGCGATAGTGATGGGCCGATGGGGGCCAAGGGGTGGGGTTGGTGGTGACAGGACTGGGTGAGGCTGCATGGGTGGGCGGAGGGGCACCGTGGGGGGTGGGAGGCAACGATGATGGGCCAGGTGAGGGCCGCATCGAGGGT
This sequence comes from Cocos nucifera, assembly GCA_006176705.1. Lineage (NCBI taxonomy): Eukaryota > Viridiplantae > Streptophyta > Magnoliopsida > Arecales > Arecaceae > Cocos > Cocos nucifera. Next base: position 399,333 of record QRFJ01000571.1, read on the forward strand.
GGGCCGGTGATGACAGCCGGGGGGTGGTCGGGGAGATTAGGGGGGGTTACAACGTGTGGAAGAAGAAAGAAAAAATAAAAAAAATATTTTTTTAAAAAAATAATAATTTATTTATAAAAAATAATAATCATTAAAATAATAATAATAATAATTAAAAAATAATAATGATAAATAAAATCAAATAAAATATTTTTTAAAAAAATATTTTTTATAATGAAAATAGTTAGTTTTTTAAAATAATGATAAGATATTATTTAAAAAAAAATAATTTTATGCTTTGGCTTGTTATAATTTAATATTTTTATTTATTTAGTTTTTGTATTTTATTGTGATTATGATTTAATGTTTTAATTAGAATTATCTGAATTCTTTAATTTTTAATGCATATGACTGTCCGATCTGGGATCTGATTTGAGATTCAAATCACAATCCGAATTGGATCAAGGTTAGGATCTGGATTGGTATCCGATCTAGGATTTGGATCACGATCTGGGTTGGATCAAGATCGAGATCTCGTCCGAGATTCAGATCCAGATCTAGGTTAGAATTCGATCCAAGATCTAGTCTGGGATCCAGGTTAGATCGAGGTCAGTATCTGGTTCGAGATCTAGGTTGGTATCCGATCTGCATTCTGGATCGATATCCGATCCGAGATCTGGATCATGATCTAGGTTGAATTGAGGTCGAGAAATAGGTGGTGATTCGATCTAGGATCCAAGTCAAAATCTGATTTAGGTTCTGATCTGGGATTCGATCCAAGATCCATGTCATGATCCGGGTCAAATCGAGGTTGGGATTCAGACTGGAATTTGGGTCGAGATTCACTACTACAGAACAAGGCTATGACAGTGGTTTGTAACCGCTGCCATAACCTAAAAAATAGCTATCATAGGCTAACCACTGCCACTGCGACCATTGCCGTAGGTCTATGAAAGTGGTTATGTGAACCACTGCCATACACAGCCTATAACAGTGGTTCTATAATCGCTGCCATAGGTCGAGATATGGCAGCAATTATGGAACCGCTATCATAGATCTAATGCAGCGATTTCGTAACTGCTGCCATAAGTCAATGGTAGCGATTGACACATAACTTGCTGTCTCGCTTGGCATGCCTACGGTAGCGATTTTACAACCGCTGTTGTAGCTTTTGAATAATAAAAAAATATAAAATTTTTAATTTTTATATATTTTATCTGATAAATGTAGAGATATATAACATGATAAAAATATAAAAAATATTATAAATATAAAAGTATTTTTAAAATACTTAAATTTTATTATCGAATAAAAATTATTGCAATATTTTTTAAAAAAAATACATATGAAGTTTCCTAAATCTATATCTTCATCGTCATCGGGAGATGGAGCATGAGCTAGAAGAGCTGAAGTTGGAGCCAGAGCTAGAGGAGCTAGAGCTGAAACGTCGGCCAACATATCTTCAAGGCTCACAAAGTCTGCTCTAAAATGCATGCTGAGCCTCATCACCATGGCACTCAGGATGTCCTCTAGATGAGATGTGCGTTCCTTAGCATGAGCAGCCCGCGCCATAGCCTGATCTGCTCACATCATAGCCTGAGCTACCTACACCGATGCCTCCTCAAGCTGCTCCTGATTGACGACACCAAAAGCATGTGAAGAGATGTTCACTCAGATCAGTAGCTCGTCGGTGTATGTCCGGGCCAGCATCGGATCCTCTCAAAGTGCAAAGGCCCCAAGACCTAAGACAAATGGTTATGAAAGCTAGAGATATCCAAGCCCTCGCTCGCGAGCATATCTAACTACTCTTATAATTGTAATAAATAAAATTTTATAAGAAATACTATAATACTGATAATATATACTAATATATTTATTACTTACAAAAATCTTTTCGATCGTGATGTTCATCGGCCTGCCCTTCTTGTCCGTACGGCTGGATCGAAAGATCTCGCTATGGCTGGGCATCACTCCATCTCTCATCAACTATAACAATGGATCAATTTATTAGAAATATAAAAAAAAAATATCAATTTAATTTATCTAGTAAGATTTAAAATTCATTACCTCTCTATGTACATAATTGGCCATAGACTCACGGCCTAGAGTGTGCATGTACTCTTGGACTGCCTAGTTCTCTCGGTTCTAACGGAAGATAGCCTAATAAGTATTCAAATAAATAATAAATATTTAAAAAATATTTAAATATATTAAAAAATTTAAAAGTTAGAAATTTTATCTCAAATTTTTGGCTCCTCCAATGTCTAACCATCCCCTCCTACTGACTTGGGGGACAGTCTTGTATCTAAGAAACAAGCTCCTCCGAAGTGTCTCATCAGTGCTCGAGCCATCTTTTGTGGAGCTTGATCTTGTAGCTCCAGTACAACTCTCCAATCTTCTTCAATCGAGCATCTCAAGCCCTCTCATAATCTAAAAAGTCATATCTTCTTTGCATAAAGTTATCAAAAGTCAGTCACCAAATTATTCTAATCAAATAAAGTGTAAACATATCGAATGCATATATAATTAAGATACACCTACCCATATCTTCTCCCACATTCGGTCCTTGATATCAGCATCCATCAATCATCAGTCGATGAGCAATACCGAAATGATGTCGGACCGCCTCACAAGCACTCCTAAAAATAAATGCATCTCCCATGCGATCTTTTCTACTGGACTCCCCTCCACATCATACTACACCATCACCTAATGCTGGCGATTTCATATATGTGGCATACGTGTGAGACCGCGAAATCTCCTACTAGATGATGCACCTATAATGAAAATATATTATATAAATATATAAATATATAAATATTATATAATAAATAAATAAATAACATAATAAAAACATACACTCAGATGCCAGTGTCGGAGCATGTGTCCGAGATGTGGCTGACGGTAGAGGCTTAGATACCATGGAGTAGATGTTGACGATGGAGTAGATACTGATGGTCCTTGAGCAGCCGATGTGGAGATAGATGGAGTATGCTCCAACTGCTCCTCAAATGTCGAGCTCCGTGTAACCCGTCGAGGGACGAAGGTGAAAGCTAGATGGCATTTTTGTGTCATCATGATCTACAGTATTAATAAACATTAACCAATATAATATGTTGAATAATAATATTAGTATAGCATTAATAAATAGACTCTAATATTTATACTAAAATATTGAAGTAATCGTATAGTGGCATCTACTATATGGACATCACCATCGCTCCTGACAATTATATCTGGGACCTCGATAGTACTAGGTAAGTTTTGTCCTATAGAAGCATTTTGCATGCATGGTCCAACATCGTCATCAACTTTGGTATCATCAAAAATATGTCTAGACACCATCCTCACTACAACACCCCATTGAGGCTCTAATGGATCACTAATGTAGAAGACTTGACTAGCTTAAAAGGCAAGTATATATAGTTCTTCAATGTAGAGATGGCGTTGCATGTTAAAAAGAGTAAAATCATACTCATCAGTCTTCATTCCTGATTGTGACAAGATGTTAAACCAATCATACTTCATCAATGCAATTCTTTCTTTTGAATAATAGTCCAAGATGACTATCTTCTCGATCACACCATAATAGTTTAAATCCTCCATACAAGGCTGTGAATCCCTCAAGCTAGCATAACACCCAGTGGTGGCACTCAACATTATGCCACTATTTTGTGTTGCTATATTTACAGACTTGCTATGAATATTAAACCTGTAGCCATTAATGATGAGCTATTTATACTCACACACGGTATAATTAGGGCCCATTGAAAGAGCACGCACTTCAGGGCTCACATCATTGAATGATAATCTTCACACCTAATTAAGGAGATGACACCTAATTAGTAAACTTATTTAAATAAGTTGCACGAGGCAAGAATATATAATTACTTACACGATCTTTGAATCATTCAGAAAATTCTTTTCTATGTATTTTCTCTTTCTCCTGCATACTTAAAGCACCGTATTTTACTCTTATGACCTTCTTGTGTTTGTTGCATGCATAAAAAATAAATTTAGGTATAATTAGATATTTTTTTTAATTATTATAAAATAAATAGGGCTGAGTGACTCATCTTATGTACAGCTTAATGACATCATAGTTGAAGAGCATGTAGCGATGCGCCTTATTCCTTTCCTCAATGCTCAAATCAATGAGGCAGTATGAAATAGAAAGTCCACCTGACTGTGGAATGGACTCAAATGCAGGCTCAATTAGCTCATACTGATCATCCTGATTCTTTATTGGCCGATTACGATGTGTCTCGAGTTTATTTAAGTACATGGTACAAAAATTCATACACTCTTGACCCAAATAACTTTCTACTATGGATCCCTTTGGATAATTCATATTTCTTACATAAGATTTAAGAGTTTAAATATTCCTCTCAATAGGATACATCCATCGGCAAAACACTGGACCTCCAAGTATAACTTTTCTCGCAAGGTGCACGGTGAGATGCATCATAACCATGAAAATTGATGATGAAAATATCTTCTCCAAATCATATAATATAGTCACCACTCTTGCCTTCATTTTCTTCACATCTTTTTTAAGCAACTTCTTTGCACAAATATCTCTATAGAAGTTGCAAAGACAAATAATGGCTATTCTGATATTTTTGGCAACATATGATGAATAGCTATTGGGATCAATTCTTGTATTAGCACATGATAATGATAAGTCTTCAATCTCCCAAGTTTGACATTCTTACTATTCACACGCTTTGATATATTGCTTGAGTATCCATCTGGGATCTTTATGTTCTCTAATATACGAAGAAATGTGGATCGTTCGGAGATATTCATAACATAGGATGCATGAGGGAGCCTCCACTATTCTCCTCTTGCTGGCTCCGGATGGAGTAATCTCCTAATATCTCACTCTTTCAAGTCAAATAAAAAATTTAAGTCATCCTTAGTCTTATCTTTGATATTCAAGATTGTTGCTAATAGGAGCTTGCACACATTCATTTTAATATGCATTACATCTAAGCAGTGGCGCAATAAGTTTGTCTCCTAATATGGTAAGTCAAAGAAGATGCTCTTTTTTCTCCAATTAATGTGTTTGTCATCTTTCTTTGATTAATGCTTCCTCTTCTTATCACCAATCAGATCATCTTTTCTAAATTCAACATCGAGACCATCCAACTCTCTCAGTACTTCACTCCCAGACATCCGGCTAGGTGCCTCATCTTTTTCAATAGTGCCATTAAAGGAGAGTACATTCCTTCTGTATGGATGGTTTCGATGGAGGAAATATCAATGCCCCATATAGATAAAGCTCTTCTAATGTATTAATCTTCTAGATCGGGTGTTTTTTTCACAAACCGAGCATACTAGCTCATCTTTCGTGCTCCAATCCGATATTAGGGCATAGACTGAAAAGTCATTTATTGTCCACAAAAGTGTTGTGCACATGGAGAATGACTCATTCAGCAAAGCATCAAAAGTTGAAACATCTTGAATGCTCTACAACTATTTCAGCTCAGTAATAAGAGGCTGCAAATAGATATCAATGTTGCTACCTATCTCCATCGGTTCAGGGATGAGTACTATCATGAAAGCAAAAAATTTTTTCATACACATCCATAGTGGAAGGTTGTAAACATGAATAAATATTAGCAATATACTATGGATGGTATTCATATGCTTGAATGGATTGAAACCATCATATGACAAGCCCAACCTTACATTACGTATCTCTTATGTAAAATCAAGATGTATTTTATTAAATTTCTATTATGCCTCTCCATCGGCTGGATGCCTCAATGCATCATCTTTTGTTCGGTTCTCTTTATGCCATCTCATGTCCTTCGATATTCTTGCTAACATAAATAAATTTTGTAGTCTTGAAATCAAAGAAAAGTACCATATTAACTTTTAAGGTATACGGATTAATGTGCCATCTTTATTCTCTTTCCATCTTGATACACCGCACCTCATGCACTCATTCTGGTTGGCATCCCCCTCCTAGTAGAGCATATAATCATTAAGACATGCATGTATCTTAATATAAGTAAAGTCCAACTATTCAATAATCTTTGATATCTCATAATTATTTTTTAGAATTTGTACATTATCTGGAAGAATATCTTTCAAAAGCTCTAATATGCAGTTCACTCCATTATTACTAAATCCATTGGAGCATTTCGCATGGTATAATCGAATTAAGAACTTGAGCTTCGCCATCTTTTCACATCCGAAATACAATAGAATATTAGCATCCTCTATTAACTTGTGGACCTTCTTCACATCCTCACTATTTGTTATTCCACCAACCATAGGATCAGGCATAGACATAGATGCACCGTCATTATGATCAATAAATAAAAAAATATCACGAACCATTTGTTCCACTCCTCCATCATGTTGATCGCCTCCTTGCAGTCTACCCTCATTATGTTGATCCCAACAAATTTCATAATGAATTTAAAGTTATAAATAGTGAGGTGATCATTTACATCTTGATGAGGTAGCCATGGCCCATCCATACACTTTTTATAAGGATATTGGATAGGTCCGTGGTTGCCAAATTTTTCTATAGCAAAATCATCAAATTTTTGAAGTCCATCCATATATTCTGATGAGAGCCTACTAAACTTCATCCACTCTTTATCTATTATAAAAATTGATGATACTGCAATTAAATCATACGTGCAACTTACAATATATACTAATGCATTATAAATAAATATGCATTATAAATAAAAAAATACATCATAAATAGGAATCAAAATAAATATCATGTGTGAAATTTACATTAAATATCATTTTTAGATATGCAATAAATGCATCCTATAACTAACTAATAGATAAAGATAGGTCCTATTCCATTCAAAAATTATATTAATTTTATAGATTTATTATAGTAATCAAACGATATATAATAGAAATCGAATAAAATTTTGATAGTATTTTTTCTTAGTTTTTTTGTATAGGAAGAAAAAAAAATACTATCCAAAATTTTATTCAAAATCCTTAGCATACCGTTTGATTACTGAAATTACCTATAGAATTATTTATAATTTTTAAACTATCTAAATTAGATAATTAATTGATTATTATATATAATTCTTTTATTTGTATAATCATATATAAATTATGGATGCTAAAGATTATGTACACTAATTAATTGACGGATCTATCATTATGCAATACAATAAATAAAAGCAATAATATATAAATACTCAAAAAAATTTTCTAGAATCTTTTTCTTAGCTTGTACTAAAATCAAGAAGTAAATATATTTATATGTGTATTAAGATATAAAAAACTATCAAAAAGCTTTGCGGGTTCTCGATATCATCCTAAGGCAGCATTCAGCAAAGCAGTAAGTTGATTTGTTTATGTTTTCATAATTCAAGGTTGAAAATCATGGGATAAGTAAACAAGCAGTAAGTAAACAATCTATCATTCTAGGGCCCAAAGCTGTCGGCACGTCATGGCCCAAGACTGTTAGCACGACCCAAAATTCATCGACAGGGGTGAGGGTTTTCTTAGTGGCCAGTGTAGCTCATAATCACTGACACGGCCTAAAACCCATCAGTAGAAATTTTCTTATCGACCAACATGGCCCAAGGACCATCCATGACCATCGACATGGCATAGCCCAAAGACGGTCCATGACCACCGACACGGCATGGCCTAAGGTCGTCGATAGCCCAGAATCCATCGATACAATCCAGAACCAGTCGATAAGAGTTTTCTTATCCGTCGGCATGACCCACAGCCACCAACACGGTCCAGAACCCAACGGTAAAGATTTTCTTATCGATTGGCATAGTCTAAGGGTCGTCCATGGCTACCGACATGGCATGGCCTAGGACCATCCACGACCATCGATACGGCATGATCCAGCCCAGAATCCATCGGTACAGTCCAAAATCAGCCGATAGGAGTTCTCTTATCTACCGACATGACCCATGATCGATGAATAATTATAATTTTTATAATAAATATTTATAATATTTATCATAAAAATTATAATTAAATATTATTATAAATATTATAAATGATAAATAAATAATATTATAATTTTTTTTAAAAAAATCATACCTACGGTTACAAAGAGGAGTCATATAGAGAGCTCCAAGGATCATCAATAGCGGTGCTAGAGAGCACCTATGAAATGATTGAGAGAGATAGTGAGTTAGAAAGAGAGAAGAGAGAGAAAGAAAAAGAGGAGAGAGAGAAAGAGGGAAGAAAGAGGGATATAGCAGGAAGGAGGGGTCAGGCGGAGGGAAGAGAGGAGATGGCAGAGCAGGTGGCCAGGCCGACTGGAAAAGAAGGGGGAGGAGGAGGGCTTGGGCCGAGGGAAGAGAGGAGAGAGAGCGAACGGAGAGGGGTTAGGGCCATGTCAGGCTGAGGGAAGAAAGAAGAGGGTGGTGAAGCCATGTCGAGGAGGAGGGGAGAGGAGGAGGAGGGGGGGCGATGACGGAGCTAGGGTGCTATGCAGAGTCGAAGGGGGGGGGGGTGGCGGCGGGGGGGTGTTGCGGGCGATAGCCTGATGAGCATGGCTGCTGGGAAGAGGGGAGGGAGGATGCACGATGATAGGGAGGTCGGGGGGGTGTCGGTGTCGGGGCGGGGTTGGGTGGTTGCGGGTGGTAGTCCGGTAGAGGAGCACGAGCTAGGTGGGAAGAAGGGGAAGGAGGTGGTGTGGTGATGGGAGGCAGGGGTGGGCTATGGCAGAGCCGGAGGGGAGGGCGGGGGGGGTTGCGGAACAACCCGATGGAGGTCCGGCCTAGGCTGGGAAAGAATGGGAAAGAAAGGGGGGAGGTGGCGGCACTGACTGGGGAGATGGGAGGCGTGGGGGATGCAACGCCAGCTGGAGAGCATAGGAGGCAGTGCCGGTCGGGAAGAAGGAAGAGGTGAGGTCACCAGTGGAGAGAGGGAGAGAAAGAGAGAAATCAACAGAGAGAAAAAGAATTTGAGGGCGAGCGTTAGAAATAATCTAATTAAAGACAGTAATTTTTGAACCACTGCCATAGTCGAGGAAGGAAAGGAAGAGGTGAGGTCTCACCGATGGTGGAGAGGAGGGAGAGAGAGAGAGAGAAATCAACAGAGAGGAAAAAAATTTGAGGGTAGACATTGGAAATAATCTAATCAATGACAGTAATTTTTGAACCGCTACCATAGACTATGGTAGCGGTTACTGAAAACCACTGTAATAGGTCTATAGCAGCGGCTATAAACCACTACTATAGACCTATGGCAGCGATTTTCAGTAACCGCTGCCATAGATGAGAAATCTTTTTTCATACTTTTGCTCTAAGTATTATATAATTTTAAAATTTAATGTGCATCTTCATCATTCATTATCTAAATAATTATCATTAGAGTATCATCACAAAAGATCACCTCGATCCGATGGCCATAGCTTCATCGATCAAAAAAATTTGATTTCAATGATCACGAATGATGATGTAATGATCTGATAGATGGAGACTTTCGATGGATCTAAAAATCTGCAATGATGATCTCAGTGATGTTTGTAGTATATTGTCAAAGTTTCACTTCAATCGAATATTATTATCATGGTCAATTTAGCATGAAGTTATTTCAGCCGTTAAATGAGAAACGAGTGATCAAAGAATCAGACGGTATCCATCCATGAGATAATTTTTTAGATAAATAATCTTAGCTACTATTTTAATCATTTTTATGGTGGTGATCGTAAAATTTCAATCATGGATCTAAGAACAATCCAAAACTATACGTTGTTTGGTATCTATTCTTAAACTCCATTGGTAATTATACTCGTATTTTTGTAAGATCTGCTTAATGTGAATAATTTTTATAAAAATAATTTAAATTTTATAATCATCATCATAAAAATTATTAAAATAGTAGCAAAGATCATTTATCTAAAAAATTATCTCATAATCGAACATCATTTGATTTTTTGATCACTCGTTTCTCATTTAACTATCGAAATCATTCCATGCTTATTGATCATGATAACGATATCCGATTAAAGTAAAACTTTGATAGTATACTACAAACATCACTAAAATCATCATTGTAGATTTTCGAATATATTGAAGATCTTCATCTATCAGATCATTATGTCATCATTCATGATCGTCGAAATCAAATTTTTCTAATTGATGAAGCTATGACCATCGGATCGAGGTGGCCTTTTATGACGACACTCTAATGATAATTATTTAGATAATGAATGATGAAGATGGATATTAAATTTTAAAATTATATAATATTTAGAGCAAAAATATGAAGAAAAGATATTATAGCGATTATGACTAACCACTGCAATAAGTTAAGCCTATGACAGCGGTTACAAAGAACCATTGCTATAGTTTAATCTACTGTAGTGGTTAACCCTAATCGTTGCTATAGATCGAATCTATGATAGCAGTTATTTCTAACCACTGCCATAAGTCCGACCTATGGCAGTGATTATGCATAACTGCTGCTATATGTTAACCTATAGCAGTGGTTAGTCAAAACCGCTGTCATAGATCGGACCTATAACAGTGGTTATGGTTAACCGCTACCGTAGGATTTATTGCAGTGATTTCAAAAATCACTATCGTAGTATGTACTGCCATAACTCTTTTTTGTAGTAGTGATTTAGGTTCAAATTCAATCCAGGATCTGGTTTGGGATACGGATCATGATCCAGGTTGGATCAAGGTTGGGATCTGATTTGAGATTTAGGTTGGTATCCGATTTGAGATTCGGATCGATATCCAATTCGAGATTTGATCCAAGATCTGGATCATGATCCAAATCGGATCAAGGTCGAGATCTAGGTTGTGATCCGATCTAGGAGCCGGGTCAGGATTCAAGTCAAAATTTGGTCTGGGTTCCAGTCCAGGATTTGCATTACGATCCGAGTTGGATGAGGTTGGGATTCGGTCTAGGATCTGGATCGATATTTGGGTCGAAATCTGGTCCAGGATCCAGGTCATGATTCGAGTCGAATTAAGGCCAAGATCCAGGTCAGGATGCAGTTCGGGATCCGAGTCAGGATTCAGGTCAAATCAAGGTCAAGATTTGGTCCAAGATCTGGATTAGGATCCAAATTGAGATCTGGGTCAGAAATTTAGATCGAGATCCAGGTCGAACTTGAGATACATCTTTCTATTTTCATAAAGAGATGCATGGTAGTGATTTAATGCATGCATTGATGTAACCTTAGACTCCTATTCAAGAGTTAGTCCTAGGGTCCCTAAAATGAACTTTATGAACAGCTCTTAAATGCCCTGATTTGGGCAATTCAGAAATGCATCAACAAAAGCCAAGAGGGAGATGATGACATTCGAGTTCCCAGCCTACTCCTGAGGATGAGCCTTCCCTCATTTCCACTGCCGCACCATCAAAGTCGCCAGAGGATGCTATAGAGATGAGTCCGAGTGAGATGGGTCTAAGTGGTATTTTAATATTTTTATATAATAAAATTTGATTTTAATTATACCTATTAGGCTTACATATAACTATCATACTAATGATTTATTCATTGTTATTTTAGGCCATTCTCTATTGGTGGTGAGGCGAGTGCGAGGCCCATCGAAGAACCTCGCACTTAAGTATTAGAGATGCGAGCACGAGGGATGGCATCTTCGTATCGAGATTGCACTCAACTTCACCAAGCCTATTAGGGGATGGTGCGAGCTATGGTAGACTAAGCTGGGCATCATATACTGCAGCTTTGCCCCTGCAACACTCTTCCATTGGCATATTGTTATATAGGCTCAAAGGAAGATCTTCTATAGCCACTTATAGGTAAAATAATATTTAGTAAAATATTTAATTAGCACTATATTTTTATAATATTTATTATTGGCAGTCTGTATTTAATATTATTAATTTTGTGCACGATCGCATGCGGCGAGATGTGGATGATCATCTATGCTCATGTTTCAAGGAGTACCGGCATCCATTCATCACCATTGGTATGTTGTAGTGCATGACCATGGGGTGGAGGTAGTGCAGCAGCGGCTATATGACAGCATCAGTATCAAAGATTGGGCTATCATATGCCGTACATACGAGGATCCGATATTTTAGGTTGAGCATCCAAACTTTCTTTTTTTTAGAGTTTAATAATTAAATCATTTATTTTTAAATTTAGTTAGTTACTTACTAATTTGACTGTTAATGTATAGGATCGATGTGCTCAAAATGCCACGAATCAGGTGAGACAGACCATCTCAGACTATGGGGGTTCGATGCTGTTCGCTCACCATATGGAGCAAACGGTAAGTAATTTCTATTTAACATATTTTAACTCTTTAACTATTTAAAAAAAATTATTAATTATTCTTGTTATGAATACTAGATCATGTAGGGACTTTTGGGATTAATTAGGGATGAGAAAATCTGGAAATCGATGATACCCTAGATTGTGCAAGAGAAGAAGAAAGAGAAAAGAAAGAGTAAAGCAGCTAGGATTCTTGGGAGAAAGAGCAATTTTTCATTTATTTTCTATTCCTTAACCTAATAATGTTGTATATATATGTATACAAAATGGGTCAAGCCCAATGCTCAAGAAAACTTCTAACAGCTAACCTGATACGATGCACTCCTCGAGCCCTTGTATACCCATGTCTCATATGCACACATCCCTTTGGACTTAATTCCTAACCCAAATAAAAGATTAGCCTCCTTAAGACCTCTCAAACCAAGCCTTAAGACTCTTTGGTTCAAACCTAATCCAAGACTAGATAGAAAATCCAGTGTAGATATGTTTGCCCTATTCGAGCCGGCTCAACTACATCTTATACCACGATTCTCAAACATAGTCTTATGTCTATCTAAGAGAGCCAGCTCGATCTCGGTCTGAGTCGGCTCAATCTATATCTAATCTAGCTCCACCTACATGCTAGTAGGCTGAAGCGGTCACCTGTTGGGCTTCCTACTCTAGTCGGCCTTCTTGCTCCCCCAAGGTTTGAGAGCACTACATTAGGTTCTACAATCTCCACCTTGGTGCCTCATAACCTTAGCAAGCTTCACTTTATCTATCAATTCCATCAATGCTACACATTTGTAGAAGCAATCCTGCGAAAGAACATTCGTAAGTGCATTAGCTAGATTCCCTAAAGTGCGTACCTTCACCAGCTCCACTTTACCCTCTTCCAC
>QRFJ01000571.1:412425-464467 GCA_006176705.1 Cocos nucifera
CAAGGTGAAGTCTTTGGTATAGGCGAAGCCAGGCTATGGGTTAAAGGCGTGCTTCGAAGCAACGGGTGCCGAGAAGAAGAGCCGAGCTTCTACACCATCTTTCTGCCAATGGCGATCCAAGATCAGAGATCAGGCTATTTTTATTTTATTATTTTTTTTTTAAATTTTAGTTATTTAAAATTTTGAAATTTTAGTTAATAAAATTTTTATTTACATTTAATTTTATTCTTTTTTATTTTTATTACAATTTAATTTCTGCACTTTAAATTATTGCTTGCAAGTAGATGCTAAGATCTAACTAGTAGATCTTAGTACCAAATTTAAATTCCTGCATCTTTTAATTTTATTTTCAATCTTCCGACTTCAATTTTTATTTCAAAATTCAAATCATTTTCTTTTTCTTCTAAAAAAAAATCAAAAATTTTCCAATCTAAAAACTACTACCTTCCCTTGGATTCGACCGACTCACTACTATTACGTATTTTCAATAATTTTAAGAAGTCGGATTAAACTGATAAACACGTGTCTTAAACGACAGATCTCGTCCTATCAGTGTCTAAGCCTCTCTACGTGCTCTCACACCATACACACTACTTTTTTACTCTTACAGCATTCTCAATCCGTTTAAAAAATAGAATAGAATCCTCTTCTCAGTAGTTTCACAAGAATCATTAATAGGCTCGTTCTTTACTAATAGAGTCGAACCATGTCCTTGGATGAGTTTTAAATATATTTTTCGATCTTAAATCATGGACTGCAACCCTCCCCATGACCGCTGGATCCTATGGCCATGCATAACTCCCATGACCCCCTTGGATTAATCACAATCCGAGTCCAATTTTAGAAAAAAACTCTATTCATGTCTGTTTGCACTATTTGAGCCAGCTTGATCAGGGATCGAGCTGGCTACGACTGTGGGTGTCTCGTCCAGACTCCTGCTATGTCTGCTTGAGAGAGTCAGCTCGACTATGCGTTCGAGCTGCTCGATCAGTATCAGAGCCGGTCTGATACTATGCTAAAAATTGATTCTCTTCTTACTGTGGCATCAAATTCAAGGTATTGAATCCTAACAATTCTCTACCTTAACTAGACATTCACCTCCATCTGACTTTGAGAGCTTGTGATCCATCTCGCCTCCATGCCCGTGGAGTACGTCTGCGATCAATGATGGCAACATGAGAGCAGCCGAGGACCGCTCAATATTCCACTCTATCATTAAAGACTGTGTTCCACTTTGACAAAGACTTGCTCAAAAAATTCTTCTAGTGTAATAAGAACTTTTATTTCTGTTTGATTGTCGCCTCTCATCCTCCTGTAGTCTTACCATCTCATGCTCGAATTCCATCTCATCTGGAGCTCCATCTTGCCCACTAGGCTCCCTCTTGACTCTTGAGCTTTACCTTGCATTGAGCTTTCCTGCCAGATAGTAATGCTCTGTCTACTTCTTCTCCCCAATATCATCCTCTATCGCCTATGCCATAACTTTTAAAAATTCCACACTAGCCTACCCACTCTGTTAGTCATTTTAAATCCAGTCTGCTCAGTGAGATAAGATTCACCTGAAATTAGAATATTGATCGAACCTTTTCCAATCTCCTCACTCACCATCATGTGTCTTACTAGCTAACTATTATTGATGCCTCTAATTGCATATCTCTGCATCCATCCATAGATATAACAATTGCCATCACTATTCTCTAGGGAGTCAACTGCTCCTTTCTGCAATAAATATGATATTTTCAATACTGATTCTAAAATTCAACTGTGGAAAAAATTTAAATATCCTCATCAGATACTTCTTCAGAACATCATCACTCTGACTTGCTTACGACTGTCACTAGCATTGCCCTCATCCGATTCTTGAGTTATGGGCAATCCTGACCGATGCCCCAACTCGTCGGCACCTATTAACATGCTGATCTTGCTAGGATCCCTCATCTTGGACTGAATCATCCTTCTTGCAAATCCTTGATTGCTCTATTCATACATACCTCCTGCTTCCTTCAAGAAATACCAAAGCTGAGCTACCGCCATCTGAGCCTGGAAGCTGAATTCTTCCTCCTAAGAAATCTCAATTCTGAAGTATCACTGTAAGTGACTTGTTCATCTTGGATGGTGCTCTTTTCCACTAAGAGAGCAGTCCCAAGACCTTCAATCAAGGAGGGAGCGATTGCTAGCAGAACAAAGCCTTAATCTTTCTCCTCTCAACTTTTTCACCAATAACTGAGGTAACGGTTGATAGGATCTTCTAGAAGTTTGAATAGAGGTTCCTGCATTGCTCTGGTCTTTCATCCATCCATAGCTAGTAGGAAACTGCCTGCCAAAGGAAACAACATGTTGTGAGCGACTTCATCAGAATACACTCCTCGAACTTCGACCATAGTGCCATCAAAAAAACTCTATTAAGTACATAGATTCACCAACATCTATCTTGCTAGGTACAAGCAGATCATTCTTACCATCTGCCATCCTGAATTCACTTTCAATCCTTCCCTCTATGGGTGGGCTGGCATCTCTCATAACAAGAGTGCATTGATTCAACCATGTTGGATAAGGACATTCTTATTCTTTACTGCCATAAGAAAAAATTATCCTTTCCATCAAACCTATTGATCACTACCTTGATTGTGCTTGTCTTCTCCATATTTTTTAATCTCTATCCACTACTATAATCTGCACTCTGGTACTATCTAGCTCTGATACCAACTATTGTGATATCAACTCGCTCTGATATCAAACTATTAGGATGTCGGCTATTCTGATATCGCTTGTTAAGGATTCAGACTAAATATTTATGGAAGAAAGAAAAAAAATAAAATAAAAAAATAATTAAGTACATGGATCAACTTAAAGGCTCGTCTCCATGGGACATGTAAAGCTTCACTATGAAAGAAAAAAATAGATACAAGAGGAGAACACCCACTCTCAACTCATCGTACATAAATATCTTTCAACTAGAAGCTATCCTCATAAAAGCTCTCTCAAAATTCTAAAAAGACTCATAGAGTTAATAAGATGCTCTGCCTTCTCAGGCCTCCGTATCGGATATATGCAACCTATTGCGCTTCTCTCTCTCATGGGCTGCATGTACTCGATGCTCTGCCAAGCTCCTCTTAATGGTTGTCTGAGCCTCTCTACGTGCCTCTTACACCACACGCACCATCTTTTCTGCTCTATAGCATCTCAACCCTTTAAATAGGATGAGAATCCTCTTCTCAATAGTTCACAGAAGTTTTAACAGGACTTGTTCTCCTAATATGAGTCGAACATATTCTTGATGGAGTCTTGAAATATTTTTTGATCTTCAGATCATGACCGCAACCCTTCATGACCGTTGGATCCTGTGGTCCATGCGCAACTTCTGTAAACCCCTTGGATTAATCACAATCCGAGTCCAAATAAAAAAAAACCCCATCATGTTCTATTTGCCTCCATCGAGCCAACTTGATCAGGAGTTGAGCTAGCTCGATTGCATCTCGCCCAGACTCCTACTATCATCTACCTAAGAGAGCCAGCTTGATCGCATATCAAAGCCAGCTCGACTGCTGTGCTAAAAGCTGATTCTCTTCTTATTGTAGGTCGAATTCGAAGCATCAAATCCTAACAACATGTTCTCCAAGAAGGCTTAGCCATGGGGAAGAGATCAAAAAGAGGAAAAGAAAGAGACAAGTCAAGAAGATCGTCAAAGTTTCGAAAGGGCAAGAAGAAAGTGAAATGCTTCAAGTGCAATGAGATGGTCACTTCAAGCAGGATTATCCATTATGGAAGAAGTAGGGGAAAAAGGCAGCATCTGATTCACTA
The DNA here is from genome assembly GCA_006176705.1 of Cocos nucifera. Taxonomy (NCBI): domain Eukaryota; kingdom Viridiplantae; phylum Streptophyta; class Magnoliopsida; order Arecales; family Arecaceae; genus Cocos; species Cocos nucifera. The sequence continues at coordinate 416,227 of QRFJ01000571.1, forward strand.
AATATGGTAGCTGATCGTAAGGTGGAGGATGATCTCCTAATGGTGTCAGATAGTCATGGAGTAGCACAGAGGTATGGACCTTAGACTCAGCCTGTTCATATCATTACACTCCAAATAGATCTTGGTTTGCCACATACACCAAGATGAATAAAGAGAGTGCGACACTAGGAGATGACCATCTATGCAAGGTTGCTGGCATAGGGATAATTCAGGTGCGGATATTTGATGGAATGGTACGGACACACACCAATGTGAAGCACGTCCTAGATTGAAGAAGAATTTAATGTCACTTGTCTATTTGGAGGGGAATAGCTACAGCTTTAGCAGTCATGCAAGGAGTGGAGTACTGAATATCTCTAACAGAGCCATGATGGTGATGAGAGGCAAAAGGCAGGAGAATAACTTGTACAGATTACAGGGTTCAGTTATAATCGGGAATTCTAATACAGCGGCTGCGGCATAGGATCAATAAGACTTGCATCGATTGTGGCATTACCGCCTGAGCCACATGGGATACCAAGGGATGTAGGAGTTGAGCAGGCATGGGGTGATTCTATACACGAAGGGTAGAGTTTCAGAGGTCTATGAGCTGTGCCAGATATGCAAATAGAAGATGGTTCAATTTGCTATCAGTACAGCTTGAAGTGTTGCCCCATTGAAACTTATGCATATAGATGTATGGGGACTAGCACCTATCTTGGCCAGGAATGGGGTTTGGTATTTCTTGACACTGATTAATAACTTTTTAAAAAAGGTGTGGATTTATTTCTTGAGGAAAAAGTCAGTTGTTGTCTCCAAGTTTAAGGTGTGGAAAGTTGAGGTGGAGAAGGAGCAAGGGTGTAGTGTCAAGTGCTTGAGATTTGATAATGGTAGAGAGTTTACCAGTAGAGAGTTCCAGGTCTTCTGTGACGAATGTGGCATTCAAAAGCATTTCATAGTGAAGGAAACTCCACAACAGATCAGGATGGCTGAAAGGATGAATAGGACTATCCTGGAGAAGGTGAGATTAATGAGATTGCAAATAGGACTTTCCAAGGCATTTTAGGTAGATATAGTTGATGCAGCATGCTACCTGATGAATCGGTCACCTCATACCAGACTAGAAGTAGGGATTCCTGAGAAAAAGTGGTGTGGAAAGAAGGTAGAGTTGGGCAACCTTAGGGTGTTTGGTTGCACAGCCTATGTGCAAATTACTATTGGTGAATGGAGTAAGCTGGATGCCAGGTCCAAGTAGATGCTATTCCTAGGCTATCCATGGAAAGTGAAGGGATACAGACTATAGAATTCCTTGGAGAAGAAGGCTATTATTAGTAGAGATGTAGTCTTCGATGAGAGCTTAGTTTTTCAGAAGCAAGGGGGCATGGAAGAATAGAAGAAGCAGCAGGAAGTCCAGCCGATGGCGATGGATAGGTAATCTCCTATATCATTTTGCTTTTTGCAGGTATACATGAAGGACTTGACAATCAGGTAGAGCACTTTTCAAAGGAGTCTCCATAGGTGGACAAGGCCCAAATAGGAGAAAGATGCCAAGAGGTCTAGCAGGAACAAGCTGGACCTAGGATAGAAATAAGGGTTGCACTACACAAGTCCAAAAGGAATATTAGGCAATCAAAATGATACAGCTTTGAGGAGTCTATTTCATATACCCTGGTGACTGTAAATGGGGACCCATATACCTATGAGGAAATAGTAGAGAGCCATGATAGAGATAGGTAGATTTAGATGATGTCTGAGGAGATGCAGTTACTCCACAAGAACCAGACTTAGCAGTTGGTTTAGATACCAGATAGGAAGAGATCCATTGGATACAAATGAATCTTCAAATGCAAGGAGGGGCCTTCAAAGTAGGAAGGTATCATATATAAGGTGAGATTAGTGGCCAAAGGATACTCCTAGAAGGAAGGCATTGACTTCAATGAGGTCTTCTCTCCAATCATCAGACACACGTCCATTCGAATATTATTGAGCATAGTAGCAGCTTAGGATTTGGAGCTAGAGCAGATGAATATCAAGACGGCCTTTCTCCATAAAAATTTAGAGGAGAGCATATATATGGGGCAGCCATACGGGTTCACAAAGCCAGGGTTAAAAGGGAAGGTATGTTTGCTACAAAAGTCATTATATGGATTAAAGCAGTCACTAAGATAATGGTACAAGCACTTCGATTCATATGTGAGGAGCATTGGACCTTCCAAGTGTGAGCATGACCCATGTGTCTATATGAAGACTCTAGAGGATGAGTCTAGATTGTATTTACTCTTGTACATAGATGATATGTTGCTAGCATGCAGGAGTAAGAAAGTTATGTAGGAACTGAAGGAAGCTTTATCTCGGAAGTTTGAGATGAAGGATTTGAGACCTACAAGAAAGATTCTAGGCATGAAGATTCTCAGGGATAGAGTAAAGAGGCTGCTACATTTATCTTAGAATGGTTACATACAGAAGATACTTAAAAGGTTGGGATGAAGGAGGCCAAGTTGGTGGCACTGCTACTTGCCGGGCACTTTAAGCTTTCAAAGACTATATCACCACAAACTAAGGTGAAGGCTCAGAAGATGAAGAGTGTACCATATGCTTCTAGAGTAGGAAGTTTGATATATGCTATGGTATGTTGTAGGCTGGATCTTGCCTATACAGTGAGTCAGGATAGCAGGTTCATGGCATGACCTGGTAAGGAGCACTGGCGAGCACTGAAGGGAGTTTTCAAATATTTGGTGAGAATAGTTAGAGTCAGCATTTGCTATGGACAGTAAGGAGGTGCTGAGAAAAGTCCTAACTTAACCAAAGGAGCTCTCGAGCAGGTTGAAGGGTATGTAGATGCCGATTTTAGGAAAGACTTAGATACTAGGCATTCAACTATTAGATTTATTTTTAGCATGAATGGAGGTCTAGTCTAATGGAGATCATACTTGCAGTCAATCATAACCTTATCCACCACAGAGGCTAAATACATCGGAGTTATAGAGGTAGCCAAGGAGGCATTATGGCCGAAGGGACTATTGTTAGAAATGGGCTTCACACAAGAGGCTGTCAAGATACATTATGATAGCCAGAGTGCATTGATGCTAGCACAGAACTCTATCTATCATGCTAGGACAAAGCATATTGACATCAGATACCATTGAATTAGAGAACTTGTGGAAGAGGGTAAAGTGGAGCTGGTGAAGGTACGCACTTTAGGGAATCTAGCTAATGCACTTACGAATGTTCTTTCGCAGGATTGCTTCTACAAATGTGTAGCATTGATGGAATTGATAGATAAAGTGAAGCTTGCTAAGGTTATGAGGCACCAAGGTGGAGATTGTAGAACCTAATGTAGTGCTCTCAAACCTTGGGGGAGCACAGAGGCCGACTGTAGCTGAACCAAAATCCCATAATTTTAGGACGTCCATTCTTAGCAACTGCCAATGCCAATATCAACTGTAAAATGGGAGCTATGGATATTTCTTTTGGGAATCAAAAAGTAAGAATTAATATTTTTAATACCCCAAAGTACACCCAAGAGGAGGAAGACTGCTTTGTAATCAATCAGATAGATGAAATAGTTGAATCTAATTCCTCCTTAGATTTACTGCAAGATGATGAACCCACTGAAGAAACTCAAACCCAGGAAGTAAATGCCCTGCTTAATTCACCTCAACCATCACATTCATTACCTTGGTCAGTGAAAATTGAGCCCTTACCTGAGCGAAAAATTGAACCACTACGTCCTTCAATTCAGGCCCCACCACAACTTGAACTAAAACCTTTACCTGAATCACTTAAGTATGTATTTTTAGGATCAAAGAAAACCCTACCAGTAATAATTGCTTCCAACTTAACTACTGAACAGGAAAACCAATTGGTAAATATTCTAAAAACATATAAAGAGGCCATAGGGTGGACCGTTGCCGATTTAAAAGGAATTAGTCCGTCAATATGCATGCACCATATTTATACAGAAGATAATGCCAAACCAACTCGAGAGATGCAAAGAAGGCTTAATCCCTAACATGCAAGAAGTAGTCAAGAAAGAAGTAATTAAATGGTTAGATGCTGGAATTATTTATCCTATCTCTGACAGCCACTGGGTGAGTCCTACACAAGTTGTTCCAAAAAAATCTGGACTTACGGTTGTCCGCACTGAACATGGAAACTTAGTACCAACACGACTTTCCACTGGGTGGCGTGTCTGCATAGATTATAGAAAACTCAATACAACCACCCGAAAAGATCACTTTCCCTTACCCTTTATCGATCAAATCCTAGAAAGACTAGCAGGCCAACAATACTTTTGCTTTTTAGATGGATACTCAGGGATACAATCAGGTAGCAATCTACCCAGGAGATCAAGAAAAGACCACCTTTACATGTCCTTATGGAACCTTTGCTTTCCGTAGAATGCCATTCGGATTATGTAATGCACCTGCAACTTTTCAAAGGTGCATGATGTCAATATTTTCAGACATGATAGGAGATTTCTTAGAAATATTCATGGATGACTTTTCAGTCTTTGGAGAATCTTTTGAGAGTTGTCTCAACAATTTGAAGAAAATATTAAAATGATGTATTGAGGCTAATCTAGTGTTAAGCTGGGAAAAGAGCCACTTCATGGTTCAAGAAGGGATCGTTTTAGGACATATAGTATCTAAGAAAGGGATTGAGGTAGATAAAGCTAAAGTTGAACTAATTTCTAAACTTCCTCCTCCCACTTCTGTCAAACAAATTCGATCTTTTCTTGGTCATGTAGGATTCTATCGTCGCTTCATCAAAGAGTTCTCTAAAATTTCTCGTCCTTTGTGTAATCTCCTTGCTAAGGATGTTTCTTTTAACTTTGATGAAAATTGTCTTAAAGCTTATGAAATCTTAAAAGAAGCTGTGACCAAAGCTCCAATCATACAACCTCCTAATTGGTCACTACCTTTTGAAATTATGTGCGATGCCTCAGATTTTGCCATAGGAGCTGTCCTAGGCCAAAGGGTAAACAAATGTCCTGTAGTGATCTATTATGCTAGTAGAACTCTGAATGAAGCACAAATGAATTATACCACCACTGAAAAAGAGTTGCTAGCCATTGTGTTTGCCCTAGAAAAGTTTAGATCATATTTATTAGGATCAAAAATCATAATTTACTCGGATCATTCAGCCTTGAGATACCTGCTCTCAAAGAAAGATGCTAAACCATGATTAATTAGATGGATTTTACTGTTACAAGAATTTGACATTGAAATTCGAGATAAGAAGGGATCTAAAAATGTTGTAGCAGACCATCTGTCTAGGATCCTAGTGAAAGATAATGAACCTGTATCAATCAGAGAATCTTTTTCCAGATGAACAATTGTTAACAGTTTCACATACAAAGACTCCTTGGTTTGCAAATATTGTCAATTACTTAGTCATAGGATAAATTCCTGATGGCTGGTCTAAGAATGAAAAGGATCGATTCTTTGCTCAAATCAAATATTATTTTTGGGAAGATCCTGAGCTTTTTAGAATTTGTGCTGATCAAATCATTCGTAGATGTGTTCCTGAATCTGAACAATGGAGTATCTTACAATTTTGTCATACTCTTGCTTGTGGAGGACACTTTTCTGGACGAAAAACTGCGGCCAAAGTGTTACAAAGTGGTTTTTATTGGCCAACATTATTTAAGGATGCCCATACTTTTAGTCAGGAGTGTTTTAAGTGTCAAGCCTTAGGGAATATTTCAAAGAAAGACATGATGCCTTTGAACCCCATTTTAGTGGTTGAAATTTTTGATGTATGGGGAATTGATTTTATGGGACCTTTTCCACCTTCCAATGGATTTGAATACATTTTGGTAGCTGTCGATTATGTTTCTAAATGGATTGAAGCAATAGCAACTCGAACCAATGATCATAAAGTAGTCCTTAAAATTTATTCAGAAGAATATCTTTTCCAGGTTCGGATTTCCACGTGCTATCATTAGTGACGGGGGTACCCATTTTACAAATCATCAATTTCGAACTTTATTACGAAAATATGGGGTGACACATAAGATAGCTACACCATACCATCCGCAAACAAGTGGTCAGGTAGAAGTCTCTAATAGGGAAATCAAGAATATCTTACAAAAGACTATTAGGCCTGATCGAAAAGATTGGTCAGATCGATTGGATGATGCATTATGGGCCTATAGGACAGCTTATAAAACCCCCATTGGAATGTCTCCCTATAGATTAATCTATGGAAAAGCATGTCACCTTCCGGTAGAACTTGAACATAAAGCATATTGGGCAATAAAATAATTAAATTTTAATTTAAACAAAGCTGGTTCCAATCGGATGTTACAATTAAGTGAATTAGAAGAATTAAGGCAAGAAGCTTATGAAAATTCAAAAATTTATAAGGAAAAAATGAAAGCCTTCCATGATAAACATATTTCAAGAAAAACCTTTGAGCCAAATCAACAAGTCTGGTTATTTAACTCAAGGCTTCGATTATTTCCTGGAAAACTAAAATCCAGATGGGATGGACCTTATATAGTTAATCATGTATTCCCACATGGTGCAATTAAACTCTATGATCCCAGGACTAAAAATTTTTTTAAGGTAAATGGCCAAAGGCTTAAACCATATATCGAAGGGATATCATTAAATCGAAATATTGATCAAGTGCAATTAATAGAACCACAATGAATTAAACTGCATTTTGTCTGGCTGAAGACAATAAACTTAGCGCTTATTGGGAGGCAACCCAATACTTCTTGAATCTAATTTATTTTCTCTTTTAGGCTAAGTTGGAGAACCAAAAAGCGGAAGAAGGATCATAAGCTTCAAGACCCATGCTAAATAAATAAACATAATTTACACTCTTTTATTGAGGACAATGTCAATTCAGTTGGGGTAAAAAGAAAAAAAAAATAAAAAAAATAATAAAATAAAATAAAATAAAATAAAATAAAAAAATAAAAAATATATATATAAATAAATCAATAAAAAATAAAAATTAATAATAATAATAAAAATAAAATAAATAAATAAAATATTAAAAAATTAAAAAAATAAATAAATAAAATAAAAATAATAAATAAATAATATATATAATAATAATAAAACTATTAAAAAAATAATAATAATAAAAATAAAAATTTTGAACAAACCATATTTTGGGAAAGAGAATCTTAAGCAAAATAAACTAGGATAAGTAATAAAGTTAGAAAGTATTAACTAATAATGGTAGCGAGTCAAGAAGCAGATTATTTGGTCAGACCATTAGCAACCTACTTAGGTCATTTAAAGGCTAACAGCACTTCTACTTGCACATGCACACTAATGAAGCACAGCAGGTGTTTGATTATAAGGCTAAATTGAGGATTCAATTATCACTAAAAATTGATGGTTTATATATACTTCAATTAAAGAAACTTGAATTTAAGGAAAGAGCTACCTGCTTTCTAAAATAAAAAAAAAAAAAAAAAGTGCAAAAAATAGAGTATATGTGGATTGCCCTAAACTAGAACTTTGCACCTTAAATGTAGAAGTTCACATCAAATGGTGAAGGGAAGGCCAGGATGCTCAGCACAATTTAAAAAAAAAAAAAAAAAAAAAAAAAAAAAAAGCAGTGTGAAAGCTACCTTAATTCATGCACTTAACTTGGGAGTATATAAAACTAACCAAAATAGGTGATAAAAAGAAGATTCATTTGCCCTTTGAATCAACACCCAAATGCTAAGTTAGTATTCACGACACAAAGTGCTGAAAATCTTTAGATGAACTCTAAGAAAGTTTCTGATTAATCTGCCGTGAAATTTACTTCTGAAACTCAATACTTAGTTAGTGATACTGTCTAAACTTTTGATCTTAAATTCTAGATTTATTTTTGTGAAGGAAGATCTCAACAAAATATGGTAATTGATCTAAACTAAATTCTTTCTTTACTCGAGGACGAGCAAAGCTTAAGTTGGGGGGTGTGATAAGCATCGTAAATTCACCAATAAAAGTATTAATTTATTAATTAATTTATATTAATTTTTAAGAATTATCAATCAATTTATATATAATTTTTGAAAAATTCATATTTTTATTAATTAAAAAATTAATTAAAAAATAATAAAAAATAAATAAAAATTAAAAAATAAAATTTTATTATCAAAAGAAAGAGCTCATTTTTTTGATCACAACGAAATAAATTTCAAGTAAAACGGAGCTAAAATGAAAAAGATATGAATTTTTAAAAATATAAAATAAATAAAAATTAAATAAAAAAAAAGAAAATGGCTCAACCGGCTCCGCAAGCCGAGCCACCAAGCCAAGCCGAGCCACCAAGCCAAGCCGAGCCATCAAAGCCGACTCAGTCATTGAAGCCATCAGCCGGTCTACGATCCAGGCGTGGACCGCCAGCTCAGCAAAGTCCGGCGAATCAGAGCCTGCCACGTGGTGGACCTAGACCCTTAAAGGGTCTACAGAAATTTTATCGCGGCTCACAGGGCAATCTGGTCATTTCACTCGGTGACAGAAGCGTTGATTGGTTGCGGTGTGCGGTGCGGCCGGTCTACGCGGTCCATGGGAACAGTAATTGCGCGATCGGACGGCTGCGGTTGATTGCGGTTAAGATCGGACGGTCAGCATTTTTTTCGGTTGCCAATTTCACTCGGATCACCATCAAACGGCAGCGCCTGATTCCAGCTTCGATCCGACGGTCCAGAATGCTCCCGACGGTGATCAGGACTCCCGAAGCGCGATTTGCGGCCAGATTTCCTCGATCAAGCGCGATCGGACGGCCAGAATTTAATTCGAGCTGATCTGGGCTGATAGGCATCCGATTTTGATGATTTTTGAACCGTTCGATTCCTATCGGATAGCCTGATTTTACCAGATTTACCAGAGATCATAACAGAGTTGTTTTTATTCAAATTTTATTCAAATTTTTATGATTACAAAGGGAAATTAGTCCCATATTGCTTTTAGAAATAAATATCTACCTCTTCTAGCTCTATAAAAAGGATCCTAAGCCTCTAAGAAAGGGAGGAGGGTTGGAAGGGAAGCTAAGGTATAGGGTGGAAGTCAAGCTCTGGATTAAAGGTTGCTTCAAAGCTGCGGTGCTGCTGAGAAGAAGAGCCGGTCTTCTACGCCATCTTCATGCCTACGCCGATCTGCGATCTTCATCTAGTCTTTTTTTTCCTTTAATTTCTTGTATTAAAATTCTGAATTTTCTTTAATTTCTTGTATTTAAATTCTGCATCTTAGTTTTAAATTTAATAAAGAAAGTTTCATTATTCTTTTCAATTCTAGCTCTTTAAATTATTTGTTCTTTATTGCTTTTTAATTTTACTATAAGTAGTTGCTAAGATCTAAATAGTAGATCTTAGTATCAAATTTATTTTTGCATAATTTAAATTCTATTTTTATTTATAGATCTATTTTTTGACTTTAATCTTTGCTTTCTTTTCTTAAAAAAAAAAAAAATCAAAGATTTTAGAAATAAATCATTGCCTCTCTGTGGATTCGACCCGACTCACCACTTTCTTCATAATTTTTAGTTAGTTTAAAAAGTAAAGAGTCGGATTTAAATTGATAAACACGGTGTCTTAACGACAGCATCGTGTCCCTATCAAGTTTTTGAATTATAGGCATCAGATAAGGTAAAAACTTGATAGGAACGCGATGCTGTCGTTAAGACACCGTGTTTATCAGTTTAATCCGACTTCTTAAAATTATTGAAAATACGTAAATAGTAGTGAGTCGGGTCGAATCCACAGGGAAGGTAGTGTTTTTAGATTTGAAATCTTTGATTTTTTTTTGAGAAGAAAAAGAAAATGATTTGAATTTTGAAATAAAAACTGAAGTCGGAAGATTGAAAATAAAAATTAAAAGATGCAGGAATTTAAATTTGGTACTAAGATCTACTAGTTAGATCTTAGCATCTACTTGCAAAGCAATAATTTAAAGTGCAGAAATTAAATTGTAATAAAAATAAAAAGCAAGAAATTAAAATGTAAAAATAAAAATTTTTATTAACTAAAATTTCAAAATTTAAATACATAAAATTTAAAAAAAAAATAATAAAATAAAATAGCCTGATCTCTGATCTTGGATCGGCATTGGCAGAAAGATGGTGTAGAAGCTCGGCTCTTCTTCTCGGCACCCGTTGCTTCGAAGCAGCCTTTAACCCATAGCCTGGCTTCGCCCTATACCAAAGCTTCACCTTGATCGGAGATATCAATTTTTGATGGCCTGGGGTCCTTTTTATAGAGCTAGGAGGGCTGGATATTTTTTCTAAAGGCAATATGGGACTAATGCCTTTGTAATCGTCAAAATATAAATAAATTTGGATGAAATTTGAATCAAAATAGCTCAGATATGACTCTGATAAATCTGATAAAATCCAGCCGTTCAATAGGAATCCAACGGTCCAAAAATCATCAAAATCGGATGCAGATAAGCTCAGATCGGATCAGATTAAATTCTGGCCGTTGGATCGCGCTTGATCGAGGAAATCTGGCCGCAAATCGCGCTTCGGGAGTCTTGATCACCGCCGGCAGCATTCTGGACCGTCGGATCATCGCCTGGATCGAGCGCTGCCGTCCGATGGTGATCCGCGTGATGTTTGTATCTGAATAAAATTCGGAAGCAACCACAGCCGTCCGATCCTGACCGCAAACAACCACATCCGTCCGATCGCGCAATAACTGTTCCCATGGACCGCGTGGACCGGCCGCACCGCACACCGCAACCAATCAGCGCCGCTGTTGTCGGATGAAAAGACTGAATTACCCTTGTGAGCCGCGATAAATTTCTGTAGACCCTTAAGGGGTCTAGGTCCACCACGTGGCAATCTCTGATTCGCCGGAATTTGCTGAGCTGGCGGTCCACGCCTAGGATCGTGGACCGGCTGATGGCTTCAATGGTTGAGTCAGCTTTGATGGCTTGGCTTGGCTTGGTGGCTCGGCTTGGCTTGGTGGCTCGGCTTGCGGAGCCGGCTGAGCCGTTTTCTTTTTTATTTAATTTTTATTTATTTTATATTTTTAAAAATTCATATCTTTTCCATTTTAGCTCCATTTTTCTTGAAATTTATTTTGTTGTGATCAGAAAAATAAGCTCTTTCTATTAATAATAAAATTTTATTTTTTAATTTTTATTATTTTTTTATTATTTTTTAATTAATTTTTTAATTAATAAAAATATGAATTTTTTAAAAATTATATATAAATTAATTATTAATTCTTAAAAATTAATATAAATTAATTAATAAATTAATACTTTTATTAATAAATTTATGATGTTTATCAACAGCCATCGAAAAAAGTTTGGCAGAGCATCGAGTACGTACGACCCACGAAAGAGAGAAGTAATAGGTGCATAGCATCCGATGAGGAGGTTGTGAGGGTAGAGCATCTTGTAGCTTCTATGGATCTCCTTGGGATTCTGAGGGAGCTTTTATGAGGATAGCTTCTAGTTGAGAGAGATTTATGTATGGTGAGTTGAGAGTAGGTATTCTCCTCTTGTACCTATTTTTTTTCTTCATAATGAAGCTTTGCATGCCCCATAGAGGCGAGCCTTTAGGCTGATCCACGTACTTGATTATTTTCTTATTTTATTTTTTTCTTTTTTTTATCATAATAATTTGGTACTAGATCCTTAATAAGTGGTATCAGAGTAGCTGATATTCCAATAGTTTGATTTCAGAGCGAGTTGATACCACAACACACGTACCTTTCTTGGTCAACTTCTCCCTCTGCTCATTGGATCGAAGCACCGAGACAATGTTCTCATAATATAAAGTCTCCTTCTCATAAAGTAGTGTCATCACCAAGGGATCAAAGGACTAGGGCAACGAGCAAAGCAGTAGCAATGATTGGTCCTCCTCTTCTAACTTCACCCCAATATTCAATAACTCATTGCTAATTTGGTCGAACCTCTAAATATGAACAACTACATCCCTGCCTTCTTGCATTCGAAGACTGTAGAGTCTTTTTTCAGCATTAATTTATTGCACATGTTCTTCGACATGTATAAGATGTGCAACTTCAACCATAAATCCTTTGGAGTCTTCTCTTCCAGCACCAAATACATGGCCACATCAACCAAACAACCCCCGATGGCTGCACATGCCCATTTTTTTATAGACATCCATTGCTAATCAAACATCCCATCTGATCATCAGATCTAACTCATGCTGAACCAGAAGATCTTCTACTCACATCTTCTACATGGAAAAACTTTTTTCCTATCAAACTTTTCGAAATCCATCTTGATGCTGCTTCTCATGGTTGGATCCATACCACCAACACAGCACACAAATCAAAATGGATATGAAAAGTACCTTGATAGAGGATTTGCAGAAACTTTAGCCTTTGAAGATCTTCTTCCTTTTGGCTTGATTCCTTCATTTTCCATGAATCAACAACTCTAATACCAACTATTATGAATACCAGATCATGTAGGGACTCCTGGGATTAATCAAGGATGAGGAGATCTGGAGATCAACGATGCCCTAAATCGAGCAAAAGAAGAAGAAAGAGAGAAGAGAGAGCAAAGTGGCTAAGGTTCTTGGGAGAAAAAGTAATTTTTCATTCATTGTCTATTCATTAACCTAATTACATTATATATATATATATATACAAAATAGGTCAAACCCGATGCTCAAGAAAACATCTATTGGCTAACCTGATGCGATGCACTTTTCGAGCCCATGTACACCCATATCTCATATGCACACATCCTTTTAGACTTAATTCTTAGCCCAAATAAAAGATTAGCCCCCTTAAGACCTCTCAAACCATACCTTAAGATCCCTTGGATCAAATCCAATTTCAGATCAGATAGAAAATCCTATGTAGATCTGTTCGCCCTATTCAAGCCAGCTCGATGGAGGCTCAAGCTAGCTCGACTACATCTCATGCCATAGATTTCCAAGCATAGTTTTCTATTTGCCTGGGAGAGGCAGCTCAATCTTGGTCCAAGCCAGCTCGATCTCGATCCAAGCAAGCTTGATCTATATCCGAGCCAGCTCCACCTGCATGCCAAAAGACTGAAGCTGCACATGTTGGGCTTCCTACTCTGGCTAGTCTTCTTATTCCACTAAGGTTTGAGAGCACCACACTAGGTTCTATAGTTCTCAAATTGCAAAGAGATGCAAAGAGTGGCGAGCTTCCTAGTACGATCGAGATCTACTAGTAGACCCACCAGCGACGGTCAAAGGACTAGATGGCGGGGAGCTAGGAGCTTTATATAAACTTTTTTAACTATTTTTTTCATTGGTATTTTGATTTTCAGTACAAACTTAGAATAGCTATAACTTTAATTATAAGGATCGTACATTAGACATTAGATCCCAGCCTGCCTCTGAGGGCTTGATTGCATCCATAGATGACGAGATCGGTGATCAGATGCATGGTACAAGATCCTATTATGTTAGGAGCCTAGGGCATGGGATCAAAGATCTCACATCCTCATGCTTGTCCAGAACTGACATCTATTCTGCCTGCGATATCCGACTAATAGAGATACAGAGATAGGCTGCTGAGGATCGATAGCGGGCTATTGAGTTGGATGCACGCATCGATGAGTACTAGCTGTTCCATGCACAGATGATGGAGCAGATGGCACAGATAGAGTATATGATGTAGCCGATGAGGCAGTAGTAGGCCGGTTCGAGCTCTCTAAGTACTCTCCTCCTCCGGCCCATTCCCCTTCTCCAGATGTCGATACTTGACAGCTAACGACCTATTTTTATATTTTATATTTTTATTTTAGACCTCTTATAATTATTAAATTTATTTTTTATAATTATATTTTAATATAATAAAATGATAAAATTTATTTATGGATTTATTATGTAGATTTTTTATTTTAATTTTATAGATTAAAATATAAATTATTAAAAATATAAATTATAAAATATATATAAATAATTTTTTTAAAAAATTATAATTAAATTTATTTATGTAATTATTTGAGATGAAAAAATTTATATCATAAATAATTGAGTATTTATAATAAAAATTATCCCATCATAAATAATTGAGTATTTATGATGGAAATTTCTCTATCGCAAATAATTGAGTATTTAGGACAAAAATTTCTCCATTGCAAATAATTTAGTATTTATGACAAAAATTTTCCTATCATAAATAGTTGAGTATTTACGATGAAAAAAATTATTTCTATTATAAATATATCCATCATAAATAAATAAATAAATAAAATTTTTTGATGAAAAATTTTTATCGTAAAAGATTATTATTAATGATGAAAATTAATTTTTCATCATAAAATATTATCTATGATCCCATTTTTTGTGATGAAATATTAGTGACAAAATTTTCATCATAAATAATTATTAATGATGGAAATTTAGTATTTACGATACTTTTTTTGCATCAAAAAAAATCTTTTTTATTGTAGTGATGCCCTAGCTTCAAGAGAAAGAGGAAGAAAAGAGAGAAGAAGTTCTTGGAAGAAAGAGGTTTATTTAAATTCAATTGAATGCCACTAGTTACAATCCTTGACCTAATTACATATATATATATATATCTATACAAAAGGATCAATCCCAAAGCTCAACAAAACTCCCAATAGCAAACTCAATGTAATTGCATACTCTAAGCCCATGTACGCCTAGCTCTTGCCATGCACTCACCTCTTGGACTTAATATTAGTCCAAACCATAAATTAGCTCCTTAAAATATCTCTAACCAAGGCCTTAAGTCATCTAGAATCAAACCAGACCCTAGCCCGAAATAGAAAATCTGTACATGCTTCTGCACGAAAATGAAGTTGACTCCACCTAAAACTAAGTTGACTCTCCTAGGACCAAATCGACTCCTAGAGATGGAGTCAACTTATAACACCCCAAACCAGCAAAGTGGTAATTTAAGAAATTTGCATTCATGCATGTATAGCATAGCAAGTCATTTATGGAATACTTGAGTATATAAGCATTAATTGGATAACAGTAATGAAGCATAAAATCTTATTACTAATTAAAAAGAAAAAAAGGATTGGGGAATGGGATTAATAATAGTGATATTAAAAATTTAATTTTGGTGGTTGTTAAGCATTGAATAGGTGATATTTTGAAAGATATTTAAAGTAGTATTTGTATGCATAGTAATTTTGAATTACAAAATTTTGATCAAAAGCAATTCTTGAAATAAAGAAAAAGTTTTAGGAATAACTATAGTGGCATGCGGTGGGGTCGACTTGGCTTTGGAAAGGTCAACTCGATTTTGTAGGGGTGACCCTGGGGGCAACCTATTTTAAGAAGGGCCAACCCAGTTGCCGATCTGTGTTACGGGGGTCGACTCGAGCTGTAAAAAAATTTGAGAGCAAGTTTCAGGCTAAATATTTTAAATTATGATTTTAAAATTAATTTTTATAGGATGACTTAATAGTTTGGTTATATAAAGAAAGAACTAGAAATTTAGCTAAGCAACACCTTAGTAAGTCTAAAATTTATGAAAAATTCATGAATTAACATCTAGCAAATCTTTTCTTTAGTTTATTCATTTCCAAAGTAAAAAGCCACCGGTTCTCTTTGATTGTTCTGAGTTCTTTAGCTAAACAAAAAGGTTTGAGGAGGAAAGAGAGCTAAGCAAGGTACTTTTCTTAGTCTAAAATCAAAGAGAATTCAGCTAGGAAATGGGGGTGTGTTGATAAATGGAATTGAAGAAAGAAAGTTATTAAAGTTGGAAAGAAAGAAATCTATTTTTGGTTGGCAGTAGTGTTTTAATTACATGAAGTAAGGTTCTTAAGCTCTAAATTAGATTTAAATTGATCTTTCAAGTATTGTTATCAGATAGGTGTTGGAAAACATTCAAGATTTCATGCATACATTTCAAATTTTTTTTAAATTTACAAGCAGTGGAAGACATAGATTAAATAATTTAACCTATAATATTCATGTGATCTGATCACTAAACCCTACATCCAGGATCTACAACATGCCATGATGCAAATATAAATTAAAAAATTAAAACATCAAAGGTTGGTATTGATCAAATCAATACCTAGATCTAGAATTATTCTAGAAATCCTAGATCATATCTAGGTCAGTAAAAAAATCTTATCTCTTATCTTTGCACAGGTCGAGAACATCGTTATTAAGTCTCATTATTGTCCTTATTACTTGGAGCTATACACATATCCGGCCTCTACAGATAGTCCACATGAGGCTACAATACAAATCAGAGGTTCGTCGAATGAAGATCCGCTTGAAGTGCTAGCTTCTTATGAATTCCTTCTGATGGTCAATCAAAAAGTATTCTTTAGATCTCTTGAATACTCCAAGAGATAAAGAATACAAAGATGATTAAGAAAAAAAATCCAACCCTTAGATCTTTCAAAAATTAAAAAATAAAAAGATTAAGCAAATTATCCTAAGAGAAGACAGATCTTCTCTTTTAGGACATCAACCATTGATGTCCTGAAACATCTCTATGCCGGGATAAGAGGAGACATTCTTCTCTAAAATTTTTTGATGCTTCCAAATCTATTACTCTAATTTTTCTCATGAAAAAATCCCATAAAAATTTAGAGAAAAACAGTCTTCAAAGAAACCCTGAGAGAAGACCTTCTCTTCTTCTTCCCTCATCAGAACATGATCTGATCACGTCCAAAGAGGACCACCATGAAAGAGCAAGGATGGTTCTTCTATGGCTTGGAAGATCATGAAGAAGTCAAGATGGTGACTACTAGAGGATTGGATCGGCTGAAGTTGTATCAACTGAGAAGAAGGGCTAATACATTGTCGAGCTGGCTCAGATACAGGTCAAGCCAACTCGGGATAAGATCAAGTTGGCTTGAGCTAAAATCAAGCCAGCTCTCTCAGATGAATAGAGAACATGTATTCAGGTATCTGTGGCTTGATAGGCAATCAAGCCAACTCGAGTGTTTGTCGAGCTAGCTCAAATAGGCGGATAGATGAGCATGGATTTTTTTGTTTGGTTTTGGATAGGATCTAATCCAAGGGATCTTAAGATTTGAGTTGAGAGGTCTTAAGGTGGCTAATTTATATATAAGGCTAAGTCTTTAGTCCTAGGGATGAGAGCATACAAGACATGGGCTTAGATGAGTACTTTCTTATATGAGTTAGCCTAGGAGAGTTTTTTAGGACTGAGTCATATTGACACAGGATGTTTATATATACTTTGTATATATAATATTTTTTAGATGATAAGAGAATAAAAAATTCCTTTTCTCCCTAAAACCCTATTCCTCTCTCTTTGGATTGGCCACCCATCTCTTGGTGTCTATTCATCAAGGCTGCCACCTCCTTTCGGTTAAAAGTTTTTTGTTGTCGATTCCAGATCTTCTAATCTCTAGTGAATCAATCCTTTATAATTGGTATTAGAGCTCGGATCATATGGAGAAAGAAGAAGATCATAGAAGGAAGAGATCTACAAAGACTGAAGTTTTAGTAGGACCCTATCTAGGTATTTTTCATCTATTTTAGTGATTTTGCTATTGTGTGACTTAAATTCGATCATGGGAAGTACCATAAAGATAGATTTTGAGAAGTTTGATGAAAAAGAGAGATTTTCTATTTGAAAAGTTCATGCAAAGGATTAGTCAATGAGATCAAGCTTTTCTTGTGTAGTATGAATTAGATCAAGCTTTGGAGAATAGGTCAGAAGGGATGATAGATCGATAATAGATGTCGATGGAGAAACGGGCATATTCTATGATTAGAGGATGTTTGGCAGACTCGGCCCTCTATTCGGTGCTGGAAGAGAAAACCTCTAAAGGACTTTGGTCAAAGTTGCAAGATCTTTATATGGAAAAGAACATGTGCAACAAACTTATATTGAAGAAGAGGATGTATAGCTTTCACATAATTGAAGGTAGAGATATCCTCAGTCACCTACAATTGTTTGATCAAGTGAGCAATGAATTGCTGAATGTTAGGTTAAAGATAGAGGAGGAAGATAAATCATTGCTATTGCTTTGTTCACTGCCCCCTTCCTTTGATCCACTGGTCACAACACTGTTCTAAAAAAGATACTGTACTATCAAGATATTATCTCGGTGCTGCACACAAATGAGTAGAGAGAGAAGATGATCAAGGATGTCATTCCCCAGGAGGGTTTGATTGTAGGAGAGAGATATGGAAGAGGAAGGGTAAGAGGAAAATTAAGAAGGTGATCAAAGTTTCGAAAAGATAGAAAATAAGTAAAGTGTTACAAGTGCAATGAGATCGGGCATTTTCATCATGTTTGCCTACAGTTGAAGAATCAAAAGAAAGAAAATGGAGGATCAGATTCTCTGAGTATCGTTGCTGATCATGAGGTGAAGGATGACCTCTTGGTGGTGTCGAATGGTCACAGGCAAAGCACAAAAGTTTGGACCCTGGATTCAGCTTGTTCGTATTACTACACCCCAAACCGATCTTGATTTTCTACATATACTGAAATCGATGGAGAGAGTGTGACACTTGGGGATGATCATCCTTATAAGATTGATGGTATTGAAATAATTAGGATGAGGATGTTTGATAGGGTGGTGCGGACTCTCATGAATGTGAAGCATATCCCGGAGCTAAAGAAAAATCTTGTATCATTAGGCTATCTAGAGTGGAATGGCTACAGCTTTAGCAGTCATGCTAGAATTGGAGTATTGAATATCTCCAATGAAGCCATGATAGTGATGAGGGGCAGAAGGCTGAAAAATAACCTCTACAAGATATAGGGATATATGGTGACCAGAGGATTTGATATAGTTGCAGCAATGTAGAATCAGCATGGGGCTTATCGTTTGTGGCATTATCGTCTGGGCCACATGGAAGATAGAGACCTAAAGGAGTTGAGCAAAAAGAGACTGGTCTCTGATCTGGGTGGAGGAGTTTTTAAGCTTTTTGAGCCATGTCAGATAGAAAAATAGAGGAGAGTTTAGTTTATGATCAGCACAGCCTGCATGGTAGTCCCACTGGATCTAGTTCACATGGATGTGTGGGGACCAGCTCTAGTTTCAGCCAGAAATGAAGCAAGATACTTCATGACCCTGACAGATGATTTCTCAAGAAAAGTTTAGATCTACTTTATGAGAGAGAAATCAGAAGTCTTCATCAAATTCAAAGTTTGGAAGGTTAAGGTAGAGAAAAAATAGGGCAGAAGTGTGAAGTATTTACGGTCTGACAATGGCGGAGAGTACACCAACAAGAAGTTTTAAATTTTTTATGGGGAGTGTGGCATCAAAAGATACTTTTCGATGAGGAAGACTGATGCGTGCTAATTTATAGCTATGGCAAGTGCATCAGTCGATCAAGTAATAAAGTGAATGAGTAGAGTATCGTCCTTAAAGGATTGGAAAATAAGTACTGAAAAGTTCTTTCCTATGCTTTATTTAGAAGATCGATTTATGAGAATAAAAAAATTAAAGAATAAAATAAAGAAATAATTCAAATTTTTTTAGAAAATATAGAGAGTATAATTATTAGGATTTTAAACTTAAAAGCAATGATTTACTAAGGCAATCGGTTCACCAACTCAGTCAATACAATATTCAGATTATTAGTTTAATTTTATTTCATGTGACGGTGGAGTCTCCTAATTTATTCACTATCCTTTAGTTCAGGCATAGCAAAACTATCAATATTTATTAATTATCCTTTGGTCCAGGTGTAATTTAAATAAATATTAATGCATTAAATTTTGTAAAATCCTCTAGTTAAAATACGCTACGTCCAAAGCACACTAAAATTCCCACATGCATATGAATTCTAATTTGATTCATAATACAAGGTATATAATTAAGAAGCAATAACATAGATGTACTTGGTCCATAACATCTATGTTCATCATATCAATTAGAAGATGGCCAGTAATCTAAAAGTATTAAGATCAGATTTATATACTCCTCATGAATAAAATTTAAAATTTAAAATAAATCACACTGAATATTGCAACAAAAGAGTGGCTACACCTTAATCTTAGTAAAAAAAAATTTAGTTCATGATAATAACTTCAAAAATAGCAAATAAAATAAAAAGCATAGAGAAATTAGACTGTTTGATTGCTGAAATTGATTGTCCGTTGCTCTTGGTGTGGAGAACTTGGCGAAGAAGAAGAGGCTCCTTGATCGATGTCTTGATTATCGAAGAAAATTTTTTTTCTTTCTCTTACAAATCACTCTTCTCTTTCTACCTCTCTTCTCTCTTTTTCTTTTTGTTTTTCTTTATTTCTCTGACTCTCTCCCTTTTTCTCTTTTTCTCTTTTTTTCTGACTTCTTCTCCTCTTTTCTACAGCAACAACAGTAGGTTTTTATAGGTTAAGAGATTGATTTCCCCCCAAAATCCTTTAGAAATTAGGTTTAAGACTCCTAAAACAACTCAAATTAGGATCTGAAAAATTCTGATCGTTGGATGTTGATCAAATGGTCCAAAAATCACTTAAAAATCTCTTAAAATAACCCAGATCAAGTCAGATTTCATATCAGCCGTTGGATCAATCGTTAGATTGAATCTAGGCCATCCGATTGCATAGAAAGAAGGCTTATGATCTTTGGTTTAACGTCGGGATGAATCTCAGCTGTTGGATCTCGATCAGGAGCTGCGGATGCCGTCCATCAGCACCTTCATTTCCACCGTCCGATCAAGTTTCAGTGAAAGCTGCTTGTTGGATCAGACAAAATTCTCAAATTGCCCTCTATAGACCATGCGCGAGCCCGATGTTGCGTGGACCATCACGTTCTTCAGCCAATCGGAGTACGCTTCTTGCTATGAAATTCTCGAATTGCCCTCCAGATGGTCCACCGTCCGCCGCAAAAAATGCTGACATCAGCGCTGCATCGACGGGTCGATTTGCTGATGCGATCGAACTGGGCCGAACCGCTGAGCCAATTTTCTAAATTGATTTGAACCGAACCTTTTTTTTTTTTTGAAATTCAATTCCGAGCTCGTTTGAAGTCTGTTTTACCTGAAATATGTTTCATCTGAACCAAAAAAATAAGATTTTCACATTGGTGGCCTTCTTGCCTGCATAAGATTAATAAAAATATCAATTTATAAAGAAATAGATTAATTTATTTTATAATTTAATACTTTTATTAGTATATTTTTACCACTTATCAGAGACTCCTCAGCAAAATGGGATGGTTGAGAGAATGAACAGGATCCTTATGGAGAAAGCAAGATGCATGAGGCTGCAGGCAGGGCTTCCTAAGTTATTTTGGATAGATTCAATGGATGCGGCCTGCTATCTAGTGAATCGATACCTCACATCAGATTAGGTTGAGGAATTTTAGAGGAAAAATGGTTTGAAAGGAGTATAAATCTGAACCATCTAAGGGTGTTTGGGTGCACGGCATTTGTGCACATCGATGCTAGTGAGCGGAGCAAATTGGATACCAAGGCAAAGAAGATGGTGTTCTTGGGATATCCGCAAGGTATTAAGGGATATCAGCTATGGGATCTCTTGAAGAAGAAGATCGTCATTAGTATGAATGTGGTCTTTGATAAAAACTCAGTTCTACATAGATGAGGTAGCATGGAAGGACGACAAGAGCAGCAAACGGTCCAGTAAGGCAGCGCTGGACAACTAATCTCTTATTTTATTTTGCCACTTGCAAGTGCACCAAGAGGACTTGAGTTTTAGATGGAGGATTCTTCAAAGGAGTCTTCATAAGTGGAGAGAACTAAAATAGGGGTTAGAAGCCAGGAGGACCAGGGAGAGTGAGCTGGATCAAGGACCGACATCGACATTGCACTACACAAACCAAAGAGGAATGTGCAATAGCCATATCAATATGGCTTTGGAGATTCGGTGTCATACACCCTAGTGACAATGAATGGAGACCCCTACACCTATGAGGAGGTTGTAGAGATCCAAGATAGAGATAGGTGGGTTCAAGCTATGGCTGAGAAAATGCAGTCTCTCCAAAATAATCAGACGTGGCATTTGGTGTTCCACAGGGGAAGAAGCTCATTGGATGCAAATGGATTTTTCAATGCAAAGAGGGGCCTTCCGAGCAAGGAGGTATTAGGTACAAAGTAAGATTGGTGGCTAAAGGGTACTTCTAGAAGGAAGGCATCAACTTCAGTGAAGTTTTCTCTTCGATCATCAGGCATACATCTATCAGGATGCTGCTGAGCATCGTTGTAGCTCAGGACTTGGAGTTGGAGCAGATGGATGTTAAGATGACATTTTTCCATAGACATCTAGAGGAGAGTATTTACGTGTAGCAGCCACCAAGTTTCATAGAGCCTGGAATAGAAGAGTAGGTATGTTGGCTACAGAAGTCACTGTATAGGCTGAAGCAGTCGCCGAGGTAATGGTACAAGCATTTCGATACCTTCGTAAGGAGCATCGGCCTTTCTAGGTGTGAATTTGATCCTTGTGTGTATATTCAATCTCTGGAGGATGGGTTTAGGATATTCTTACTCTTGTATGTAGATGATATGTTGATAGCATACAAGAGTAAGAAAGTTGTGCAGGGACTAAAGGCTGCATTATCTCAGGAGTTCAAGATGAAGGATTTTGGGCCTGCGAGAAAGATCTTAGGCATGAAAATTCTTAGAGATTGGGACAAGAAGGTGCTGCATTTATCCCAGGGTGGTTACATTCGAAAGGTCTTAGAAAAATTTAGGATGAAAGAAGCCAAACCGGCAGCACTGCCACCTACCAGTAATTTTAGACTTTCGAAGACTATGTCACCACAAACTGAGGAAGAGATTCTAGATATGGAGAGAGTCCCATACACTACTAGTATGGAAAGTTTGATGTATACCATGGTATGTTGTAGGCTGAACATAGCCTATGCAGTGAGTCAAGTGAGCAGATTTATGCTACAATCTAGCAGGGAGCACTGGAGATCATTGAAGAACATCTTCAGATATTTGATAGGTACAATTGGAGTAGGTATCACCTATAGATAGCTGGAAGGTGTCGAGGGTTGCTCCAACATGTCCAAGAAGGCTCAAGGCTGATAGAAGGGTTCATGGATGTGGATTTTGGGGGAGATGTAGACATCCGACGTTCGACAATAGGGTTCATGTTTTGCTTGAACGAAGGTCTCATTTCATGAAAATCATGCTTATAGCCCATCACAGCCTTATCCACCACTGAGATGGAGTATATTGATATTATAGAAGCTATAAAAGAAGCTTTATACCTGAAGGGATTGGCATTGGAGATAGACCTTGCTCATAAGGCCATTAAGGTGCACTACGATAGCCAGAGTGCACTGTTACTTGCTCAGAATTCAATCTACCATGCAAGAATGAAGCACATCAATATCAGGTACCACCAGATCAGAGAGCTCATGGAGGATGGTGAGGTGGAGCTGGTAAAGGTTTATACCAGGAGAATCCAACTGATGCACTGACAAAGATTCTTCTATGGGACAACTTTCACAGATGTGTGGACTGATGCATTTGATGGATAGGAAGGAGTTGCTCCAAGCCTTGGGGCACCAAGGTGGAGATTGAAATAGGAAGAATGGTTCTTCCAAGGCTTAGGAGATTATGAAGGAGTCAAGATGGTGACTCTTGGAGGCTTGGATCGGCTGAAGTTATATCATCTAAGAAGGAGAGCTGATACACTATTGGGCTGGCTTGGATACAAGTTGAGCTGGCTCAGGATGAGATCGAGCTAGCTTGGTCCGAAATTGAGCTAGCTCTCTCAGATGAATAGAGAACGTGTATTCACAAATCTATGGCTTGATAGGCGATCGAGCCAGCTCGAGTGTTCGCCAAGTCAGCTCAAATAGGTGGATAGATGAGCACGGATTTCTTTGTTTGGTCTTGGATTGGATCTAATCTAAGGAATCTTAAGGCCTGAGTTGAGAGGTCTTAAGATGGCTAATTTATGTATAGGGCTAAGTCTTTAGAAAGCATACAAGACATGGGCTTGGATGAGTGCTTTCTTATATGAGTTAGCCTAGGAGAGCTTTTTAGAGCTAAGTCATTTTAACTCAGGACATTTATATATACTTTGTGTTAGATATGTGTGTCCTAGAGGCCAGAATTGGCTGACACTTGTTATTCACTTCTAAGGACAAAATTTTAATTTTGACTATAAATAATAAAATGGATTATTTTCTATCACAATGTGTATTTAGTGTCTGTGATACATCCCTTGAGTTAATGGCAATCATAATTCTTATTTTTAAGAGTTGAAAATTTAAGACATGAATTTTCATTATTAACTCATAAAATGCTTCTGACCATAGGATCATCATGAGAATGATGATTGATCCGGAAGATTGGTGTACAATCACTTCTTTATAGTAGATGAGTCTTGAGTTTACGGTATAGAGACACCAGAGCAAAAGTATAGGTACTCGTTAGAGAACAAGGGCACTGAGCGTGACCACCTTGAGTAGTCATTAGGAAGTCTACCTTCTTGTCGATGACTAGCTTGAAGCTGCAGTGGTGTGTCTGATTCTTTGGCCTGAGGTGCATCGATAGTACACCTTGAGGGTCTTATAGTTTGACTACACCATGACTCAATCTTCTAGTCATTCAGAATTCTAAGGTGTATGTTGGCTATAGCATCTTCATTGTAGAAATTGGATTGCACCAAGAAAAAATCTATCTACCTCGGTAGATGAGGAGTAGTCCTATGATGAACATGAGAATCAAATCCATAAACCCATGGCTATGGTAGAGTGAAATAATAGAAAGAGTTTCTATTAAGATTTTCACATTGGATTTGAATCAAATGATTAATTCATATGATGGATATTAGGGTTTGACGAGTTCACCTTAATCCTAATTTGATCGAAGCTTAAGATAGAAGAACTTAATCACATAGGTAACTGCATCGAGAGGTTTATTTTTAGTTTTGATGGGTTGCCACCATATACTGCTAGGTGTCACTGGTGGATTTTGGGAGCAATTAGAATGATTTGGATGATCGATCATTCTAGTTGTTTGAATCCAAAAAGTTCTGATCCATTGAAAGGTGTTTCGATGATGTCGATGATAGAGATCGCGACATATCTCATTACCATATGGAACTGAACTTAACTGGGTCATGCAAATAAGGGTTTGGATCTAGATATCATCAATTGGACTAATCCAGTTCAATTGATTTGAATTAGATTCAATTAGGTTTAAGAAAATCATGCTAGCACATGATTGAGCCTAATGTTCTCCTTCAACAATCATCAAAAGTTGTCTCAACTAAGCCAAATGTGTTTGGCCTCACTCAGGTACCTTTACTTAATTTGACTGGAGCTTGTCCAGGTCAGAAAAGGATTGTCTTAATTTATGAGATAAATTTGAGACAACACCTACTATTTTTCATCACCTGCTAATTCTTGTCTTTTGACTTTGGTCTAAAGTATCTGAAAAGTATTAGATCTGATGTAGATCTAAGAGAAAATTTTTTGAAATATTCCTCTTGGTTAAATCCAATCTGAACGAACCTGAGCCGGAAAATAGAATTTTTCCTTCACTTTGTATATGTAATATTTTTTGGACGACAAGAAAATAAAAAATCCTTTTTCTTCTTGAAACCCTATTCCTCTCTCTCTCTTTGGATTGGCCACCCATCTCTTGGTGTCTATTCATCAAGGCTGCCACCTCCTTCTGGTTAGAAGTTTTTGGTTGCCAATTTCAGATCTTCTAATCTCTAATGAATCGATCCTTTACATACTATGCCCCAACTCCTTGGAGCACTCATCCTTCATGCCCTCTCTCTCTCTCTGTCTTAGATTTTTCTCATAAAAAAATCACATAAAAAGAAAGAAAAGAAAAACTTCATAAGAAAACCACAAGAAAAGGCATGGACTAGGTCAAATCCCTAGTTTTTAGGGATTCTAACATGGTAGTTAAGGGGGTGTCCAACTTTTGGATGCCTCCCCTTAAATTTTAGGCATGAGAAGCAGCAAGTCCACACACAAACCTAGAGAAAAAGGGGCGAGCAAAAATAGGGGTGTGAGGGTGTGCGTGGGAATATTTCAAAAGAGGAGTTTTGAATGGAAGGGACTCTATCAAATAGGATTATATGCACAACCACTTTCCAATTTTGATCAATTCAAAATTATTCCAAAACAAACCAGATATGGGGCATGGAGAGCTACTCTTAGTCATGGAGAAACTTACAAAAAAAATCTGAAATTAAATATGTGGGGCATGGGATTATTCCTTAGATGGTGCAAGGGAGAAGAGAGGAGTCCTAGGCTAACTAGGACTCTTCTCTTTAGACTAGGTTAAATCAAATTAAATTTTTTTCTAATTATATTTAAGTCAATCTATTTAATAAGTAATCTTAATCTAATTAGAAGCTTAATTAAATTAAATTTAATTAAATTTAAATTTAGTTTAATTTTTAATCAAATTAGAAATTAGGTGTACTCAAGTCCTAATTGAATAAGGACTTGTTCTCCTTTGAAATTGGCTTATCTAATAAATCAATTAAACTTAATTAAATTAAATCTAAACTAATTCTAATTAAATTTAATTTAAATAGATTTGATCTCAATTTAATTATTCAATCAAATTGAGCCAATTAGCAATCTAATTGCTAATCGATCCTCCTGCAATACTTGCATGAGGTCAAACATCAATTGTATTGATTATTTGATCTTAGAATGATTCTAAATTATCGATTAACTATCTAATCAGATTACAATCTCTTATGTGTGTGACACCATAGGTTCAAACCTTAGCCAATAGCACAAAAACTAATTTCTATACCAATCAAAATGATCATCTTGCAATGGTACCTAATGTCCGGATAGGTCAAATGTATGTAAAGAAACATTCTTAGAACTCTAGCTTATGGTTATCATATAATTCATCCCTATGACCAATAATGCTCAAGATGATTTTGAGTTAGCTGTCGACACTCATACAAGTTATCCATATTGTATTTCAAAATCTCGTAAATCCCATGACTCCATACAAGAATTACCTAGGCTTAGGTTTTGCTAAATTAAAATACAGCGAGACATTCTCTTCCTGAAGTTAATTAGAAGTAGTCAATCCCATCTTAACTCGCACACTGACTTTACAAGTATTTGACTGTACCAAAAAATCTTTCGAATCTATATTAAAAATATAGGTAGTTCGATACTAAAGCACAGTGAGTTGCTTGTAAGTCACCATGATGATCTCAAATTGGAGGGACAATTATATCCATTGGCTTTAGCTAGCTACTCTTGACAATAAAGTGCTATATTAGTCACGTTCAGTGCAGATGTACTCCTACATCCCACCTGCATGCTATACCAGTGTCTCCACACCACTTGGTTATAAAGATAATCAATTCATATGACATACAACAATCTATACTCGATAAATTATCATTCTAATTAATAACTTATTATTTGATCATGAATAATTTAAGAACTATCCCATAAATCCTTCTTTATCGATTAAGTGTGGTTCTAAGGATTTCATCATAATTTAGGAGTTCATTTAAAGAAGATAGAATTTCTATGATGAATAAGCCAAATAATAATTATTATTTGATAATTCATATACCAATTTCAATCATCTACAACTTAGATGATTGACTTTAGGATATAATTTTCAATAATAGAATGTTATAGTAAAGCAAGTTATGCAAATTAAACTTGAATTTAAAGGTGAATTATGCTGCCTATCTTGCTGAAATTGTTTAAATAAGTTTAGCTATGAGTTGATATGATATTAGCTATATTTGAAACCATTTGTGAGAATGGGAATATAGTTAAATATTTGGAATTTTTGATATTTGTATGAAACCTAAGTTGAAGCAAACAAGGTGGAATAGAAGGGCTAAAGAACAAGAATGAAAGCAAAGCATGCATGATTATGTTCATAAATCATATAGTTTGGTATTGATAAGTGTGAAATGGTCAAATTGTTTGAGTTCTAAAGTTTATGTTGGGATTTAGCTAATTCTAAGCAGAGCAAAATGGAATAGAATCAAGTAAGAGTTGGAAGAATTAAAGAATAAGCATATGCTGATGTTCATGAATCATATAGTATGATATTAATTAGTGTTTATCAATGTTCTAGGAGAAGAAAAAGGATTAGAAGTAGGGGTGAAAATGGGTTAGACTGGACCAGAACATGAGTAACCCCAATCCGACCTGATGTTTTGATCGGATCTCGATATTGGGCCTAGACCCAACCTAATAAAAAATTGGGTTGGGTCGGATCGGGTTCATGATCAAATTTTTTGATCCAATGGATCTTTCGCATCAAATCGGATCCATGTATAATCCATCCCTAATCCATGAAAGACGGATCCAATTTGGGTTTTGATCGATTTTGGATTGCATCATGGGTTAAATTAACCAACAGACAACAACTATAGCTATTCAATCGATTCTCATGAGTACAGTTGAAGTTGATCTCACAAGTTGACTATCCAATAATATTCATAACATAGAATGATTTTTTGGAATGGTCATTAATATATGACAATTACATCTAAGAGAAAATACCAAGATGTACCTTATATATATGAAAGGCAAATGGATGTGACCTCTTAAGGTTGGTTGGAGGATACAACTAGAAGTAAAATTTTTATTTTCTATTAATTATCCTCTAAATTTCTTAAGTTGGAAATATTGTGTAGTTTTGATGTGGAAGATTTCTTGTGGAGGTAGAAAGAGAAGAAAATAATGTTTATTGAGGACTTTATTGGCTTGAATCAATAAGTGCCACTTAGTTGTGAGGGTGGAAAAAGAAGAAGATGATGTTGTATAGATAGGTAGCCCACTATAATTTATGCCCAGCCCATGCTAGCATATAATGAGTTCGGGTCTGATTAGGTCGTTAAGCATAAGATCCATATAAAACTTAAAAATTTAAGTGGATCGGGTCGAGTTAGGTTAGATCAAAATTTAGTAAATCTAGATCCGATCTGAAAAATAGAACAAATCTAATTTTAGAACCTGATCTGGATTCGTGGATCTTTTTAAATGGTTTAGGTTGGGTCTCCATCGGTTGGGTCAGGTTGGGTCACAAGTCAACTCAACCTATTTACAGCCTTAATTGAAAGGTGGCTTTGATTAAGCCAATCATCAAAGTGGTAGAGTAGCCATTTGAGGTGAGTGGATTTTCTATCTAATCTTAATATTTTTTTTATGGTATTTATTATGAAAGAGATAAATCTTATAAAGTAAGTTTACTTTTTATTATTTTTCAGCTCATGTATGTTTATACAAACACAAAAATAGGAAATGAATTTTGTTAAAGTGTTATTCAGAAATATGTATATGTGTATGTGTATTTAGTTTGGATAGCATGGCATTATGGTTTGGAATTAATATGTTAAAACAACTCATTAACATTCAAGTTTTATTGAATATGCATGTTTTAGCAGGCTATCCACAGGAGTGATCAACCTATGGGGTGTGCTAGAATACCAGCTTGTGAAATAGTAGAAATCAACCAACACCTCCTTGCAAAAACAATATGCCTATGGGGGCTCAGTAGTATCAGATGCTCCATTTTGAATATCCATGGTAGGGGTGCGTTGTGGTGTAGTCGGCGGTAGCCCAGTAGTTTTTCAATTTCATAGCTTTGAAAAAAGTATTTTTATAAGATTTTATGCATATTCAGTATATGAAAGTTTTATTTAAAAAGCATGAAAATATTATGGAATACCTATTATTATAAGCATAACGGTTATACTTTCCTATTTCTCCATAATTAGACAGTTTATTCACTCACTGGGACTTAGGTCCATCACCCCACACATCTCGTTATTGCAATTTTGGAGCTTCTTAGCCAAGTTTAGGATGGCATCAGCATTTTATTAGCATCTATATTAGAAAGATGTTGTTAGATATGTGTGCTCTAGAAGCCAGAATTGGCCGACACTTATAATACACTTCTAGGAGCAAAATTATAATTTTGACTATAAATAATAAAATAGGTTATTTTCATCATAAATGTGTATTTAGTGTCTGTGATACATCCCTTCAGTTAATGATAATGATAATTCATATTTTCAAGAATTTTCTTTATTAACTCATAAAATGCTCCCGATCGTAGAATCATCATAAGGATGGTGATTGATCTGAAAGGTTGGTATACAATCGCTTCTAAATGAGTCTTGAGTCTACTATGTAGAGACACTGAAGTGAGAGTATAGGTACTCATTAGAGAATGAGAGCACTGAGCGTGACCACCTCGAGCAGTCATAAGGAAGTCTACCTTCTCATCGATGACTAACTCGAAGCTATAGTGGTGTGTCTGGTTCTTTCACCTGAGGTGCATCGATAGTTCACCTTGAGGGTATTATAGTTTGACTACACCATGACTCGATCTCCTAGCCATTCGGAACCCTGAGGTGTATGTTACTATAGCATGTTCATTGTAGAAATTGGATTGTACCAAGAAGGAATCTATCTACCTTGGTGGATGAGGAGCAGCCCTATGAGGATCATAAGAATCAAGTCCATAAGCCCATGGCCATGGTAGAGTGAAATAATAGAAAAAGTTTCTATTAACGTTTTCACATCAGACTTGAATCAAATGGTTAAATCATATGATAGAAATTAGGGTTTGATGAGTCCATCTTAACCCTAATCTGATCGGGGCTCAAGATAGAAGAACTTAATCACACAAGTAGCTACACCAAGAGGTTCATTTTTAATTTTGATAGGTTGCCACCATATATTGTTAGATGTCACTGGTGGATTTTGGGAGCAATTAAAATAATTTAGATTATCGATCATTCTAGTTGTCTGAATCAGAAAAGTTTTGATCCATCGAAAAGAGTTTCGATGATGTCGATGATAGAGATCACGATATATTTCATTACCATATAGAACTGAATCTAACTGGATTACACAAACAAGGGTTTAGATCTGGATATCATTAATTAGACTAACCCAGTTTAATTGATTTAAATAAGATTTAATTAGGTTCAAAAAAATCGTGCTAGCATACGATTGAGCCTAACGTTCTTCTTCTACTATCATTAAAAGTTATCTCAACTGAACCAAATATGTTTGTACTCACTCAGGTACCTTTACTTGATCTAACTGAAGCTTGTCTAAGTTAGAAAAGAATTGTCTTAATTTATGAGATAAATTTGAGACAATACCTACCATTTTCCATCACCTGCTAATTCTTGTCTTTGACTTTGGTCAAACGTTGACATTTGACACTTAGACATCTGCCCATGTATCATAAATCCATAGGAGAGTAGATAGGGACTTGTCCCCTTGCTAGAAATTAGAAAGGAGGGGGCACATGCCTAGGGAGGCATGCGCCCATAGATAGGGATGCCTGGAGTCCCATATGGATGGGACTCCAAGTTGCTTCTTGGAATCAACTTAGGAAGGCGCCTAAGACTCAGCTTTGACCAGTCTTGGCACCTCCTAAGGATGAATTGAAGGAGCTCTTATCTAATTGGATCAGGTGATGTTATCCCATCAATCAAATTTAGATATGATTGCATGAAGCAACATGATTGGCCGGGATGATGGGGCACTGCATGGCGCAGTAGGGTCTATATAAACCCTGTCTATGCCCAACTTTTATAGGGTTCTCTCTTAGCCCATGCCCTAAGGCTGCCCCTCTCCCTTCTCCATGCCAACTTTTGGCCCTCTCTCTCCGCTCCATGCCCAAGAAATTTTGGGCTCCAGTTTGGTGCGTTCCAGGCAAGAGAAAGCTGACGAGAAAGGAAGAAGGCAGCATTGCTGTAGAGATAACTGCAGATCTTTGAAAGGAGTTTTGAAGATCCTCCAAATTAGATTCAGATCTGATATTTGGAGAGGTGATAAAGAAGAAGAAGATCTCCAGATCTAGCTTGAGTGGATACCAGTAGAGGTTAGGCGCTTGCAAAGCTAGATCCAGAACCTTAGGCAATCAGCAGGATCATCAAAGGGTAATCTGATTACCTAATATCAAGGTACAAATTAATCAAATTTAATTTATTTTTATTTTTATTTATTAAATCTATAAAATTAAATCTAAAATATCTTAGATCTGATTTGGATATATAAGAGAAATTTTTAAAATATCTCTCTTGATCTGATCAAATTTGAACGAACCTAATCCGAAAAATCAGGATTTTTTCTTCAACTGATATCAGAGCCAGATTCTCTAAATTATTTAGATTTAATTTTAATTTATTTTTAATCTAATAATTAGATGATTTTAGATGTCACATGAGATATGATTAGATCTAAAATTAAAAAAATTAAAATTAAATAATTTAGATCTAAGTTTTATAAGATGCATGACTGGTTGTAAAATAGAATAGTTCTATACATAGTCTTATATATTCATAATTTAATTTAATTAGGTTATGATTTTAGATCTATTTATTTACTATTTTATGATATTATAAATATTATAATAAGATATAAAAAATAGTAAATAAAATTATTTAATTTTTGGATCATATGAGGTATGATGAATGCATGTTTAGACTAGTTGTAGAATAGTTCTACATAATTATCTAGATTAGAATTTATTTTGATGCAATCAATTTAAATCTAATTTTTTAGATAATTATGAGATAATTTAGATCTAAAAATATGCATGATATGATACATGAGATGTATGCAAAATATGATTATAGTTAGATCAATTTTTGTATATGAAATATATGATGTAGATCTAACTAGTTTTGTATATTTCTGATTAAGACATTCCCCTTGGCCGTCCGATCATAAGAACAAAGTAAGGTTTAAATGACCTCTCCTTTCATTCGATGGAGTGTTCTTATGATGTATAGGGGTGCTGCGCATTCATCCTTAATAAAAAATCAAGAACTTACTTTCTGCAAAATCCTAGATCCTGAAATCCTAGGATTTAATATACATATTTTATTTATGAATCCTAAACTTAATTAAGAATTAAGATTATAAAATATTAATTAGGTCTAAAATTAAAAATTTTAGATCTAAGATATATTCATAATATTGGATTCGGCTGGGTAGCTCAATTAAAACAAAATAGCTGTACAAATCTGAGGATGTTCAAAAGGAGGAGACCTCGTTACTCACATTCAAAGTTTGATCAAGGTTTATTTAGAGGTGATGATTCTAGATGTGAAGATAGATGAGGAGGATAGGGCATTGTTGCTAGTGTGTTCTCTCCCAGGATCATATGATAGTCTCATAACAGCCTTAGTTTATAAAATGAAGAACCTAAATTATAAAGAGGTTGTTGGAGTGCTCAGATCTAATGAGCAAAGAAAAAAGATCTGCAAAGATAATCCTAACTCTAAGGTTCTAGCTATGAATGAGAGGTAGGGAAGACCAAAAGAGAAGGTTAAGGACAAATCTAAGGGCAGGCCAAAGTCCTGGGATCAGAAGAAAGTTTGAAAGTATTTTAAGTGTCATCAACCTAGATACTTGAAAAGAAATTATCCTCTTTTAAAAAATTAGAAAAAAAGAAGGCCAGCATGAGTAGTGACACTATATCTGTAAGTAGTGGGGATAATATACTAGTGGTATTATATAGATCCATAGAGTATGATATCGTATGGATATTGGATTCAGCTTGCTCACATCACTACACATATCATCGGGAGTGGTTTGCTACCTACATGAAAATCGATGGAGAAAGTATAAGCCTTGATGATGATCACCCTTGTAAAGTAGCTAGAGTTGGCACTATTAGGGTGAGGATGTATGATGGGGTCATTCATAAATTGTCAAATGTCAAAGAATATACCTAGAGTTAAGAAGAATTTTGATCTCTTTGGGCTTACTTGGAGAACGTTAGAGGGTATGCTTTTATTAGGTCCGAGCCGCTAGAAGTGGGATGCTTGAAGATTACCAAAGGTGTTTTTATGGTGATGATGGAAAGAAGACCGAACAACAATCTCTATAGGATGGAAGGCTCAGTGGTAAATGACAATATAGAGGTGTTTGCACGGCATAAAGGAAAAGGAATAGTGTTAAAGCATTAGTTGGTGGGCACTATCGGAATGGCATTCACTTTGAGTTGACCGAGGCTCATGAAATAAATGAAAGAGGTATATTCCTAGCGCCGCAAAAAAGAAGGGCCAATAGATTTTGTATAAGTCATGCCAATCTTTGATAAAATAGGCATAGGATGAAGTTTGCCAATAGTACCCGAAGCATAGTGAAGGAGTGCTAAGATTTTAGTACCACTTAGACATATGAAAAATCAGCTCATGTATCAGCTTCAAGATTGGGCGTCGGAAAATATTTTATCATTATTTATTGATGACTATTTAAGAAAGGTGTGGCTATTATCTGATTAAAGGGAGAAACTAGAGCGGTTTAGAAGCCTGGAAAGAAATGAGGGTAGAAAAGAAAATAGAGAAAATAGATGAAGTATTCCTTAGGCTGATAAGGAAGATACAAGTGGAGGACTGAACCATTACAGTCAAAAGGACTACATTAAAACCTAGGCCACATATATTCTTCCAGTAATTGTACTATGAGTCAGATACATGCGCAACTCAAACTTATCATAGATATCCATGCTAGTAAAAATGAGTCCTTTCATCCAAATAGGAATGTTGTTGTGTGAGAAAGATGTAATTGGACATTGAGATGAAGGAAAGGTGGCGTAAGAGTTATTGAGGGCTGAAGACTTATCAACTTTTCCCCAACATTGTTCCTTTTTTGGTTCTGCATGTTTGAGTAACACTTTTTCATCTGTTTTTTGATGTCTTAACCTATGTCCTTCTCATCATAAGCTGAATGGGAGTTTATCCAAGAAGGCTTGGTGCTAGTTGAGGAAAGAAGAGTGGAAGCTTTATGCACAGTTTGAATGAGAAATTTTTTAGTACCTTATCTCTATCTTACATGTGGACTCGTTAGTCAATATAAAGAAAGCTAAGTCTAGCCACACCCATAAGTACTCAGAAACAACGCAAGTTCATCCAAGTATCTATAACGGAGATTAAAAGATACCCTACTATGGACTCTTAAGCACAGAGGTCAGGTGATTTAGTAGAGATATCATTTTTTTGATGACGAGGGAGCATCTGATCATACTACCATAGCGAGTGGCCAAGGGACAGTATGACTGGATGTGAATGGAGCTAAAAAAGTAGAGATGGACACGTGATGCTCAATTATAGCTACTGACATGCAATTCTACTTCCGCACCTAAACGAGTAACCCCTTTTAAGGTGGAGTTCGTGTACTTAAGCGAAGGTTCTAACTAGATGGAGGATTAGCATGGAGAGCCAGCTATTCCAGAATGGAAGTGTGGAGGAAGCCACAAAACATCAGCTAGAAAAAATGCACCAATTTAAGTTGGGCACTGCACAAGACCTCGTTGTGTAGCCATCCATAGAGCTAGTTAAGTAGATGGCATTGATGAGATTCGTTTCATATGCTCTCATTATTACAAATAAAGATTCTAGAAAACTATGCAGATGGGCCATAGAGAGTGCAGATGAGGAGTCATGGATGCAAGGCCATGATGGAGGCAGATGGAGTCACTCAGGAAGAATCAGACGCTGGCAACTGGTGGCAATCAATCTAGAGGTGCTCGCTCCTCCATTTAGCTTCCAAATGTGTGTTCCTACTAGAAAGGAGGCACCTTCCCCAACAAGATGGAGTTAGATTGTAAGCAATATATAATAAGATGCTTAGCAAAACACTAGAAAAGAATACTCTATAACAAAAGTTCTCTTATGGTGCATTATACTTCATTATGTAGTTTCATCTGGCATAATGCAGATATTGAATACTGGAATTAACAATGCGAACGTGAAGACACACATTTTATATGGAAGCTTGGAAGAGAAGATCTACATGAGATAGCTTGATGGTTTCATGGAGATGGGATAGGAGGAGAAGGTGTGTCTACTCAAGAGGTCACTGTTTGGTCTGAAACAATCACCTCATCAGTGGTATCATAGGTTTGATACTTTTATTTTGAGCCTTGGATTTCATAGATCTGAATATGATAATTGTGTCTATGTTAAAGATGTGGATGAGGATGATGCTCTCTACTTACTATTGTATGTGGATGATATGCTCATAGCTAGTAGGAGTGTGAAAGCTATTAAAGGGCTAAAGAGAGTATTGTCAAAAAAATTTGAGATGAAAGATCTGAGTCCAGCGAAGAAAATTGTTGGAATGGAGATTTGCAGGGACAGAAGCAAATGTTTACTTTATTTATCAAAAGAAGGTTATATCCAGAAGGTAGTGGAGAGGATTGGGAGGAAGAAAGCCAAACCAATGGAGACACCATTACCAAGCCATATTATTTCTTCTAAGTAATAGAGCCCCCAAACAGAAGAAGAGAGAGAGTATGTGGAGAAAGTTTCATATGCCAATGCTGTAGACAGTGTGATATATACAATGATATGCTATAGACTAGATATAGCACGTGCAATGAGCTTGGTTAGTAGGTATATGGCTAACCTTAGGAAGGAGCATTAGAAGACATTAAAATGGATACTGAGATATCTGCAAAGAACTAGAGATCATGGTTTGGTATTTGGGAGGTAGCTAAGAGGATTTGAGGAGAACTCCAAGGAGTCTTATGGAGGTTTGGATCCTTTATAAGCGTTTATAGATGCAAATTATGTAGATAATCTTGATACAAGGAGGTCTACCATAGGTTATCTCTTCTGCATGTTTGGTGGATTGATTTCTTGGAGATCAACCTACAACACCCCACCCCTGAATTCGGGCAATGGTGCTACACTCCATCCTTATCTAAGAGTAAAGAGCTATACTTTACTCTTAAATAAGAGCTAAGAAAAAATTCTAAACTAAGCTAAACTATAATATTACTTAAACCTACTTTTCAAATAATTATCTTAACCAATTCCTCAATCAATATATACAATTTAATTTAACCTCTTAATCTACTAAAGCAAAATCTTGATTTAATTCAATAATTTTACATAATCAAATTCAAGGTTCCATTCACAAAACCATACTATATAAATTTTATACAATCACTCAGAATAGCGCAAGTCCTCATCACTATTTTGATTCAACTATCTCAACTTAATAATACATCTTCTCAATACATTATAAGTTTACAAACCAAATCTCCCCAACACTTCCTCAGCTAGAGGTGCTGATAGCGCATACTGATATATACCACTGGACCTAACGCTACTCAAAACTGCAAAAGAGAAAGAGTGGAAAGGATGAGAATCTTGGGAAGTCCTTAAGTGGGGAGGTGGAAAAAAAAAAAATAATAAATCTAATAGTAGAAAAAATAGGAAGGCATAGCCTATAATATTTACTGTCATAACATATAACTATATTTCTGATATACTTTCAAATATAAGTAAACCAAACAAGAACAAGACCATAAATAAATTATTTTGCTGAAAGAAGCCTTTGCTGAGCAAAAATAAGTTTATTGAGCTAGTAGAATCTACTGAGCTAAAAGAATTCTGCTGAACTAAATATATATATTTTTCTTTTTTTTGAATAATGCTGATAGCTATAGTTGACTATCCCCAGCGCACCCCTATCATGAGTAGTCAGCGCATAGTATGAATGCTAATAATAAAGCCCCATCGGGCATTTTGATATACTACCAAGCCCCATCGGGCATTCTGATACACTACCAAGCCCTATCGAGCATTTTGATATCTTATATCGCAAGAAGGTGCCGACTGCTATATGCTGCATGACATGCCATGCTATGCATTCTTTCAAAAGCTGATACTAAATAAACTTTCAAATACCAATAGGTTGACTTAAATAAAGTTCAAATAAGAGAATAACCTAAATATCAAAATATTTGTATATATTTATGTTTCATACTTATAAAACTGAATAAAATCACATATATGAAAGAAAATACCAAAGCTAGATAAGAAAATCCACTCATCTAAACTGGCTATTAGTTAAATGGGCTTACTCAAAGCATCTTTCCAAATATTTTCTTTTCCTATATCATCAATAAACATTGATTAAACTCATATATTATGATTCAAGAACCAAAAAGTACACATACTTTTGCTTTTAAAAACTCTTACTTAGTCCTTTTAAAAACGCACTTTCCTCTTACTTTTAATCTGCTTGCTTTAGCTTAGGTCTAACTATACCTAACATAAATTTAAGAAATTTTTCAAAAGTTCAACCTATGGTTTCATCCTTACAAATAGTTCCAAATTCATCAACACAGTTCTAAATTTTACTTACCAAACGATTCAGTAGTTCCTAGTAAAATTGATAGCATAATTCATCTCCACTCAGGGTTTAATTGCCTAATTTTGCTTTACTACAAACATCTCAATTAATAACACTACTTAAATAATTAATTCAAATCAATTTAGAGCTTAAGAGTTTACTCAAACTGCTTACACCCTTGTAGAAGTTTTTTTGAAAACAAACTTCTCTCTTTCCAATGCCAGTAAGCCTTTCTTCATCCAAACCAGTTTACTCCCAAACCATCTCTTTTTTCACTGAATCTTATGAATTTGTATCTAAAAACTCTTCCTTCTCTAGCCCTCTACCTCTCTTTTCTAGCTATTCTAACCAAGAAACTCTCAGAAGAAGAAAAGAGAACCGATGGCTTTTATTTTAGAAGAAACATAGAATTTGCTAGATGTCACCCAATCAAGAAGCCAACACACACCTCTCTCTCTCTCTCTCGCTTCTAACTATATTGCACACTCCAAGAAAGTCAGCTGTTAAGTTATTTTTCCAAAAATTCATTTAAAATACCACTTTTAAAGCTTCATAGCCTGCACCACTCTTCTATTCCCGTTGAATGAATTGGCTCGACCCCAAATTGGGTCAGCTCGAATATCAGCTGGGTCAGCTCGAACTCAAATCGAGCTGGCTCTTCTAAAAAAATAGGACTCCCATCACTATAGCCTAAGACTTAGGCTGGCTTAATTTTACTATCGAGTTAGCTTCAGATACCAGGATTTCAGAAATTCTATTCTCATACTCTGCTCACAGCTTTACTTAATATTCTGTCTATTAATATTTTTTTTTAAGTTAATGTCCTTAACTTTAAAATATAAATATAAATTAGGAACACCCCCTACCTGAAACCAATAAAAATATTAGAAAAGTCAAAATTCTTAGAATAAAAAACTAAAATTTGGGTTCTATTCAAATTATTTGTCAACTACGAACTTTTATCAACTTTCTTACTTTGACAAATAGGTTAAAGAATCTCGCATATTCGTTAAAATCATTTTGCAACTAAACCAATACGTCAGATCAATTATCGAGATTTTTTTAATTTAAAAAAAATACATATTTCATGATAGTCCTTATAAGATTGCTAGCTCTCTATACTCTAGAAATGTATCAGGACTCAAAATGAC
This sequence comes from Cocos nucifera, assembly GCA_006176705.1. Lineage (NCBI taxonomy): Eukaryota > Viridiplantae > Streptophyta > Magnoliopsida > Arecales > Arecaceae > Cocos > Cocos nucifera. The sequence continues at coordinate 455,315 of QRFJ01000571.1, forward strand.
AGATACCAAAATTTGCACTGAAATAGCTTTCAAACCTTTGCAAGGTAAATTTAATTACATATACAAAATACAACTTTAATTCATGTTTTTTGTTTTCGATTTCCGAGATGTTACAACAACGCCTTCAACTTATTATAAGCCTATCCACCACAAGAGGCTGAGTACATAGGTACATAAAAAGCTGCAAAAAAAGCACTATGGCTGCGGAGGCTTATGCTGAGATGAGGGAGCAAGAGCATAGTTGTAGCTGGCATATGATGGTCAAAGTGGTCTGTAGCTAGCACAAAACCTAGTGCCTATCATGCAACGATAAAGCATATAGTGTAAGGATACAACAAAAATTGAGAGAGCTGGTGGTGGAAGGTGAAGTAGAGCTAGTGAAGATCCATACAAAGGAGAACAGTCCAGATGCACCTACAAAGGTTCTTCCCTAAGATAGTTTTTTAGATATGTGTGGCGCGGATGGTTTAAGGATAAGTTGAGTGAGTCACAAAGAGCTTGGAAGCACAAGTGAAAGATTATAAGCTCAGGTTGGTGCGCTCAAGCTTTGAGTAAATAAGAAAGCAAAAGACAGGACAAGGGAAGCAAGCAAAGATAGAGTCAGCCAAAATTAGAGGTTGCATGACAGAAGTCTGACTTGGTCCAAGTGATACGTCAGTTCGAGTCCATATAGAAGTGAGTCACTTCTTAGAGAATAGAGGTCAGATAGAACATGGATGTTTGGAATCTCCTGGCCATCCATGTAGAGAAGTCATTTAAAACACCCTACCCCAAAACTAGATGAAAGTGATACACCCCACCCTTAAACCAGATGAAGGGAAAAAAATATTAAACTATAGCCGAGTTGAACTTTAGGAACATCTTTCACAAGATACTAGAAATCTTTTGACAATCTGCTCTTGTTTGATTCATACCTTCTTTCAATTTGCTAAAACAAATATTTCAATCTAATTCATCATTTCACAAAATCAAACTCAAGATTTTGTTCATAAGACCATACTTTATACACATATAATTTAAAAAATAACTTACACTTAATAGTTCTGATTTAAGAAACTAGAATAGAATATAATATAACTCAAAATATATTTATCTCACAAGCTAACACACCTCACATCTAAAGGAAAAATTCTGATTTTTTGGGTCAGGTTCGTTTAGATTTAATCGGATCAAGAGAGATATTTTAAAAATTTTTCTTATGTATCCAAATCAGATCTGAGATATTTCAGATCTGATTTTATAGATCTAATAAATAAAAATAAAAATAAATTAAATTTGATTAATTTATACCTTGATATTGGATAATCAGATTATCCTTTGATGATCCTGCTGATTGCCTGAGATTCTGGATCTAGCCATGCAGGCACCTGGCTTCTACCGATATCCACTTGGGTTGGATTTAGAAATCTTTTCTCCTTCCTTTATCAGCCTCTTCAAATATCAAATCTGGATCTGATTTAGAGGATCTTCAAAAATTCTTCGAAAGATCATACAGTATCTCTATAGCCAGTGTTGCTTCTTCCTTTCTCGTCAGCTTTCTCTGCTTGATCGCACCAACACTGAGCCCCAAAATTCCTTGGTGAGAGAGCACGAGAGGACTAGAAGTTGGCATGGAGGAGGGAGAGGGCAGTTCTTAGGGCATGGGCTTAAAAGAGAACTCTATAAAAGTTGGGCGAGATAGGGTTTAATATAGATCCTGCTGCACCATGTAGTGCCACATCATCCCGACCAATTACATTGCTTCGTGCAATTAGATCTAAATCTGATTGGTGAGATGACATCACCTGATCCAATCAGATGAGAGCCGCCTGTCAATTCATCCGTCTAGGAGGTGGGCCAAGACTGGTCTAAGTTGAGTCTTAGGCACCTTCCTAAGTTGATTCTAAGAAGCAACCTGAAGTCCCATTCGTATGGGACTCCAGGCATCCCTATCCATGGGCGCACGCCTCCCTAGGTGTGCGCCCCCTCCTTTTCAATTTCTAGCAAGGGGATAACTCCTATCTACTCTCCCTATAGGTTATGACACATGGACAGAATGTCTAATGTCAAAGGTAACAACGTTTGATCAAAGTCAAAGATAAGAATTAGCAGGTGATGAAAAATAGCAGGTGTTATCTCAAATTTATCTCATAAAATAAGACAATCCTTTTCTGACTTAGATAAGTTTCAGTCAGACCAAGTAAAGATATCTGAGTGAGTACAAACATATTTGGCTCAGTCGAGACAACTTTTAATGATAGTAGAAGGAGAACGTTAGGCTCAATCATGTGCTAGTATGATTTTCTTGAACCTAATTGAAATCTTATTTAAATCATTGAACTGGATTAGTCCAATTGATGATATCTAGATCTAAACCCTTATTTGTATGACCTAGTTAGGTTCAGTTCTATATGGTAATGGGATATGTCGTGATCTCTATCCGACATCATCAAAACTCTTTTCGATGGATCAGAACTCTTTTGATTTGGACAACTAGAATGATCGATCATCTAAATTATTCTAATTGCTTCCAAAACCACCATGACACCTTAGCAGTATATGGTGACCAACCATCAAAATAAAAATGAACCTCTTGTGTAGCTACTTATATGATTAAGTTCTTCTATCTTAAGCTCCAATCAAATTAGGGTTAAGATGGACTCATCAAATCCTAATTTCTGTCATATGATTTAACCATTCGATTCAAGTCTGATGTGAAAACCTTAAATAGAAAACTCTTTTCTATTATTTCACTCTCATGGCCATGGCTTATGGAATTTATTCTGCAGATCCTCATAGGACTGCTCTCATCCACCGAGGTAGATAGTTTCTTCTGTGCAATCAATTTCCTCAATGAACATGCTATAGCTCACATACACCTCAACAATTTTGAAATGCTAGGAGATCGAGTCATGGTGTAGTCAAATTATAACACCCTCAAGGTAAACTGTCGATGCACCTTAGGTCAAAGAATTAGATACACCACTATAGTTTTGAGTCAGTTATCGATGAGAAAGTAGACTTCTTTATGACTGCTCAAGATGATCACGCTCAATGCCCTCATTCTCTAACGAGTATCTGTACTTCTTGCTTTCGATGTTCTCTAAGCACAGTAGACTTGAAGACTCATCTAGAAGTGATTGTAACCAACCTTCCGAGTCAATCAACCATCCTCATGATGATCCTAGGTCGGAAAGCATTTAATGAGTTAGATAACGAAATTCTGTCTTAAAAATTTTCAAACTCTTGAAAATATGAATTATCATACCCATTAACCAAGAAGATGTATATAGATACTAAATACAACATTTATGATAGAAATAATTTATTTTATTATTTATAATTAAATTATAATTTAATCTCTTGAAGTGTAATTAGAAGTGTCAGCCATATTCTGGCTTCTAGGGCACACATATCTAACAAACTCCCACTTGACCTAAAGCCAATTAGCTACAAATCTAAGTCCCATGTTCTCAAGGTGGGCTTCGATCTTCTACTGGCCTAACGGCTTTATAAGCGGATCTACCATATTAATCTGCAAGAGTCGACTCTCTTGACCTCAATTAACCTTCCGAGTAATACACGGATGAGGTGGTATCGTGTTCGATATGCTGGATTTCTGTAAGACCCTTGGTCTTTTAGCTAAAGCTATGGCGCCATTGTTGTCATAGTACAGAGGAATGGCATCTGATGGCATCACTCCGATCTCTATGGCAAACTTCTTATACCAAAATGCCTCCTTCGCAGCTTCTGACACAGCAATGTATTCTGCTTCCATGGTGGAATCTGCTATCACTGTCTGCTTGAAACTTTTTCAACTGACAGCTCCACCATTATACGCAAATAGACTCTCAGATGTCGACTTTTGATCATCTATATCAGATATAAAATTCGAGTTGTTAATATCCTTGGACTTGAAGTTTCTCCATTACCAAAGACCAACAACATATCCTTAGTTCTTCTTAAGTACTTAAGGATACATTTCATAGAAGTCCAGTGTTCTTCACCTAGATTCGACTGATATCTGCTCGTGACACTCACAGCATGGGCTATATCGGATCGTGTACATAACATGACATACGTGAGGCTCCCTATTGCTGAAGCATAAGAGATCTTGCTATGCATTCTATTTCCTCAGGTGTGCTAGGCACATCTTCTTGAAAAGATGAATGCACATGTCGCTGAAGGGTTACTATCCCCTCTTAGAGTTTTCCATGCTAAACCTCCTTTAGCACTTCCTCTATGTACATCTTCTGTGAAAGTCCTAGCATCCTATTCGGTCTATCTCATTAGACCTTAATTCCTAGAATAAAGGATGCTTCACCTAGGTCTTTCATGGAGAATTCTTTGGATAACCACATTTTAACTATGGTTAATATGGAAATATCATTTTCAATAAGGAGGATATCATCCATGTACAATACAAGAAAGATAACAGCGCTTCCACTGATCTTTTTGAAGACACATGGCTCCTCCTCATTTTTGATGAAACCAAATAATTAGATCACATCATTAAAATGAGTGTTCCAGCTCCGAGATGCTTGCTTAAGTCCATATATGGATCTTTGCAGCTTGCATACCTTATGATCAACATCACTAGATGTGAAATCTAGCGGCTATTCCATATAGATATCTTCCTCAAGATATCCATTTAAGAATGCCCTTTTTACATCCATTTGCCATATTTTTATCGAATAGGCTTGCAATAGCAAACAATGTGCGAAATTGGATTTAACAATAGCTACTGGCGAAAAGGTATTCCTGAATAAGTCATGCCTTCGTGCCTGACTATAATCTTTTGGCCACTAATCTTAGCTTTGAATGTCTCCACATTCCCATCTGCCCACCAATCTTTCTCTTGTAGATCCCATTTACATCCAATAGGTACTATACCTTCTGATTGGACTACAAGGTCCAGACCTTTGTTTGAGTGGATCGGTCAATTTCTAACTTCATTTGCTGCTTGCCATTTCTCAAAGTCGATATCCGATATTGCCTCGTTATAGATTTTGGGATCATCACCATGAACCCCATTACCTACGAAAAATATTTCCTCTACTTCCTCTGAAATAGTACCTAAGTACCTTCCAGGGGGACCGAAAATTCTTTTTGATCAAGGAGGTGGAGGAGGTAGTGATTGTATTGGCTCAACTTGATTTGGTTCCAATTGGTCCTTAGCTCATTGTTCTTATGAGACGTTCTCATCGAGCTTGATCTGCTTTCCAATGTTGCCATCTTGAATAAACTATTTTTCAAGAAAGATGGCATGTCGACTCACAATCATATTACGATCTTCTGAAATGTAAAAATAATGTCCTAATGATTCTTTAGGATATCCTATAAATCGAGCTCTAAAGGACCTGAAGTCTAACTTGTCTGCTTGTTGTCTTTTGACATAAGCCGGACAACTCCAAATTTTGAGATGACTCAGACTTGGTTTCTTCAATGCTATAATCTCATACGGTGTGGTAGGAATGGTTTTAGAAGGATATTATTCAGTAATATATTACAGTTAACAAAGATGTCCTCAGATAATCAGAAATATAAAGCTTCATCATGATCGCGATATACTAATAGGATCCGGTTCCTTCGTTCTGAATTTCATTGAGTTCAGATATTCCAGGTGGAGTCCATTGAGAGACTATACTATTTTTCTTGAGATAGTCCAAGAATTTTTTACTAAGATATTCACCTCCTCGATCTGATCGATAGAATCTTAAATAAATTTTTTAGTTTATTTTTCTACTTCATGTCTGAATTCCTTGAACTTTTCAAAAGCTTCAGACTTGTGTCTCATAAGATACACATACCCATATCTAGATAGATCATCTATAAAGATAATGAAGTAGACAAAATTGCCTCTAGTCGGCACATCAAATGGGCTGCATAGATCAGTAATATACTAGGGCAAGAAGATCCGTGGCCCTTTCCCCATGTCCTACAAAAGAAAGTTTAGTCATTTTGCCATGAGACAATATTCATAAATTAAATATGACTCAGAAGTCAACGAACTCAATAGCCTAATTTTCTCCAATTTATTAACCCTATCTTCTGCTATATGCCCTAGTCTTAGGTGCATAGATACCTATCATTTGGACCCCCTAGAATCATTTCATGGCATTCACATTTTGCTCGATATTAAAAATAGATACATCAATATGTAATGATAAAGATCGTTAATAAAGACAACACTTGGCAATTTTTTATTTCTTTCATAAAGAATGTTACAATGGTCCTATAAGAAAACTTAATTAACATAGCCTTCTAGTGTAGGCATTAAAACAAAAAATCAAATTCTGCTTGCTGTAGGCACATAATAACATCTTTTAAAACTAGGTCTAAAGCCAGAATGATAGTACGAAGAGGGTATGTTCCTATCACCATGGTATGTAACTCTTGCTCTATTTTCGATGCATAGATTTCATCTCACCATCTCATATGCCTTCTCTGCTATCCTCAAGATCCTACATTGGAAGTAGCATAAATTGAGCACTAGAACCAGAAGTTGCAAAGCCCCAACTGGATGCAGATAGAACACCATAAGGTAGAACTCAATACGAGGCAGTACCTCCAGAAGGACCTGTTCCTCTCTTATTCTTCAAGGTGGTCAAGGTAAATCATGGCAGTTCCGCTTTCAGTGCCACTCATTTATTGCAATGAAAATACTTTTTTTTTGTGAACGGCATTCTTCATTAAACTTTTAGTCCTTTTCTTCTTATCTCCTTCCACCTTTGTTGTTTTTCAAGACTTCTTCTTCTTTTCCAAAAACTTTCTCTAAAGGATAGAAGTCCATTCCATAGCAAAGGCACTGAGTCTTTAGAACCTTTCATGGAAGCTTAGCAGTAAACCAAGCATAATTCATAAGTTCCGGCCAGGAGAAATTTGATAAGTTTATTGCACTTATGGATAGTGTCATGATGAACCGCCCATATACACAATGGATTAACGAATTATATCATTTTGCAGATCTAGGTCTCTTCACTACTTGAGCTTCTCAAAGCTCTTCCAATTCCTTGGATCATCATCAGACAAGACTGAGCGGACTGATTCGCAGCTCATGCATTTTTAGTCTTAGAAAAAGTCGTTTAATGACTGATACTTGGTTGGCATGACTCTGTTCACCAAACAAATTTCTTGTAGGTGAAGCCAACAGATTTGATGGATAGTCTTGATATCTTTCATGTGGGTGCTAGAAGCTCATCAGACATCGAGCCCAACATGTAATATCTGCTTGTTATCTTTCGTCTATCCATTTTTCAAGAGATGCTCTCTATTCAGTGGATGGAGGAGCTGGATACAGATGGGAAGGGTTCTGATCCAACAATGAGTTAACTTCTTCAAAAACCAAAATAATTTTGAATTTGTTAGCCAATCCTATAAATTGGATCTGATTCAGTTCATGGGGCGTTCAAGATACGTGCTAGATTGGAGTTGGGACGCAGCTTTTGTCCCTATAAGGTCAAAGTTTCTAGTTAATATTGTAATTTAAGACTTGACCAATTTATTTAGGATTTTATTTATTAACTTCAATCTATTTTCTGGATCCCAGTACACTTTCCTCTGTAGAGATGCGAAAATCTCCACGATTAATGATTGTGAGTGAGTCACGTGCGGTCCCCACAACTACTCTTGCACCTCACCTAACAGTTATGTTGATGATTACCAATGAGTGTAACAACTGTTATTCAATGATTCTCTTAATCACTAGTGCACAAACTTGATCTCTTAATCATGGACTCGACCATTGCCCAAAATATTATCCACTCCTTAGTTAGTCAGGACCCACCATTATACAGATTGGATTTCTAATTGAGTCTCTCACGTATTCAAAATATTGAGCTCAATCATCCTCCAACCGTGTAGCATCCATGCCTAATGATATGCTATGATCTTTTTGATGGCAACTGAACCATCTGTAACCAACAAGAAACAATCAACTTCGATAAAAGGCCGCCATCTACAATATGGTGTGAAGATCCTAGACTTAATCTTTTCTTAGGAAGATTTTGATTTTAAGTCTCATTGAAACAGACTTGACATAGTCATAACCTTATGACTAACCTGTGGCATGGGTTAGCTCGGATTATTGACCACCTCAGATCAGAACTGAGCCAACAAATATGACCAAGTAAGTGAGACTGGTGGAAGGGATATGCCATTAACTTGATAAGAATGCATTCGAGTCAAGTAGCTCTCATTAAAACCAGTCAGTCATATCTGCCCAAACTTACCTTAGACACAAATTGGGAGCCAGAATCAATCCGGGTTAGCCCTCAATCTAGACTCTAACTACATGAGCCTAATTAGTGTCTTAAGCTTGATCGATCATCACGTGACTCGATCCTTGATCCAGCTTAATCCTATTAGGCTGGTCAATTTAAGCACTGTTGATCCATCATAATTAACTGCTTGGATTTGGTATGATCAACCGCTTAGACACTAATTGAGCTACCAAGCCCGAAATGCCAATATTATGAATATATCTTAGACTAAAATTTTAATTTTAGACCTAATTAATATTTTATATCTTATTCTAATTAAGTTTAGGTTCATAAATAAAATATGTATATTAAATGCCATAGATTTCAGGATCTAGGATTTTGCAGAGAAAGTAAGTTCTTTTGATTTTTTTATTAAGGATGAATGCGCAGCACCCCCTATACATCAATAGAACACTCCATCGAATTTGAAAGGAGAGGTCATTTTAAACCTTTACTTTGTTCTTATGATCGGACGGCCCAAGGGGAATGTCTTTATCAGAAATTACACAAACTAGTTAGATCTACATCATATTATTTCATATACAAAAATTGATTCTAACTATAATCATATTTTGCATACATCTCATGTATGCATTCATGCATATTTTTAGATCTAAATTATCTCCATAATTATCTAAAAAAATTTTTGATTTAAATGATTGCATCAAAATAAATTTCTAATCTTAGATAATTATGTAGAACTGATTCTAAACTAGTTAAACATGCATTCATCATACCTCATATGATCACAAAATTAAATAATTTTATTTACTATTTTTTATATCTTATTATAATATTTATAATAGTATAAATAGTAAATAAATAGATCTAAAATCTACCTAATTAATTAAATATGAATATATAAGACTATGTATAGAACTATTCTATTTTACACCAGTCATGCATCTTATAA
>QRFJ01000571.1:464492-503184 GCA_006176705.1 Cocos nucifera
CAAAAATTGCCTCTAGTTCGGCACATCAAAATGGCTGCATAATCAGTATATACAGGGCAAGAAATCCGTGGCCTTTCCCATTGTCCTGACAAAAGAAAGTTTAGTCATTTTGCCATGAGACAATATTCATAAAATTAAAATGACTCAGAGTCAACGGAAACTCAATTAGCCTAATTTTCTCCAATTTATTTTAACCCTATCTTCTGCTATATGCCCTAGTCTTAGGTGCATAGATACTATCATTTGGAACCATCCCTAGAATCATTTCATGGCATTCACATTTTGCTCGATATTAAAAATAGATACATTCAATAGTAATGATAAAGATCGTTAATAAGACAACCACTTGGCAATTTTTATTTCTTTCATAAAGAAATGTTACAATGGTCCTATAAGGAAAACTAATTACAATAGCCTTCTAAGTGCTAGGCATAAAACAAAAAATAAAAATTCTGCTTGTGTAGGCACATAAATAACAATCTTTTAAAACTAGGTCTAAAGCCAGAATGATAGTCGAAGAGGTATGTTCCTATCACCATGGTATGTAACTCTTGCTCTATTTCGATGCATAGATCATCTCCATCCCTAAGCCTTCTGCTATCCTCAAGATCCTACATGGAAGTGCATAAAAATGACACTAGAACCAGAGATTGCAAAGCCCCAACTGGATGAGATAAGAACCCATAAGGTAGAACTCCAATAACAGAGCTAGTACCTCCAGAAGGACCTGTTCCTCTCTTATTCTTCAAGGTGAGTCAGGTATAATCTAGTGGTAGTTCCGCTTTCAGTGCACTCCATTTATTGCCAATGAAATACTTTTTTTTTGTCGGCAACCGGCGATTCTTCTTAAAACTTATAGTCCTGTTTTCTTCTGTATTCTCCTCCACCTTTGTTGTTTTTCACAGACTTCTTTCTTCTTTTTCCAAAAATTTCTCTAAAGAAGAAGTCCATTCCATAGCAAGGCACTGAGTCTTTAGAACCTTTCATGGAAGCTTAGCAGTAACCAGCATAATTCATAAGTTCGGTCCAGGAAAATTTTGTAAGTTTATTGACTTATGGGTAGTTGTCATCGATGGAACCGCCCCTCATCATCAAGGATTAAGAATTATATCAATTTTGCAGATCTAGGTCTACTTCACTACTTGAGCTTTCTCAAGCTCTCCAATTCCTTGATGATCATCATGCAGACAATGATTGAGCAGGACCTGATCGTTCATCATGCATTTTAGTCTTAGAAAAAGTCGTTTAAATGACTTGATTACTTGGTTGGCATGACTCTGTTCACCAAAACATTTCTTGTAGGTGAGCCAACAGATTTGATGGATAGTCTTGATATCTTTCATGTGTTGGTGCTGAAAGCTCATCAGACATCGAGACCAACATGTAATATCTGCTTTGTTATCTTCGTCTATCCATTTTTCAAGAGATGCTCTCTATTCAGTGGATGGAGGAGCTGGTGTCAAGATGGGAAGGGTTCTGATCCAAACACATGACAGTTAACTTCTTCAAAAACCAAAATAATTTTGAAATTTGCCAATCCTATAAATTGGATCTGATTCAGTCTCTATGGGGCGTTCCAAGATACGTGCTAGATGGAGTTGGGACGCAGCTTTTGTCCCTTATACGAGGTCAAAGTTTCTAGTTAATATTGCTAATTTAAGACTTGACCAATTTATTTAAGGATTTTATTTATTAACTTCAACTATTTTCTGGATCCCCTACATTTCTCTGCTAGAGATGCGAATAGAGTCTCCACGATTAAGATTCTAGTGGATCAGTGCGGTCCCCACAACTAACTCTTCACCTCACCTAACAGTTAATGGTGATGATTAGCCAATGATTGTGAACAACTGTTATTCAATGATTCTCTAATCATAGTGCACCCAAACTTGATCTCTTAATCATGGATCTCGACCATGCCCAAAATATTGATCCACTCCTTAGTTAAGTCAGACCCACCATTTATACAGATTGGATTTCTAATTGAGTCTCTCACCGTATTCAAAATATTGAGCTCAATCCATCCTCCAACCTGTAGCATCCAATGCCTAATTGATATGCTTGCATCTTTTTGATGCAACTGAACCACTGTAACCAACCAAGAACAATCAACTTCGAAAAGGGCCCGCACATCTACAATGGTGTGAAGATCCTAGACTTAATCTTTTCTTAGGAGATTTGATTTTAAGTCTCATTGAACTAGACTTTGACATAGTCATAACCACTTATGACTAACCTGTGGCATGGGTAGCTCGGATTATTGACCACCTCAGATCAGAACTGAGCCAACAAATATGACCAAGTAAGTGAGACTGGTGGAAGGGATATGCCATTAACTTGATAAGAATGCATTCGAGTCAAGTAGCTCTCATTAAACCAGTCAGTCATATCTGGCCAAAACTTACCTTAGACACAAATTGGTGAGCCAGAATTCAATCTCGGGTTAGCCTCAATCTAGACTCTAACTACATGAGCCTAAGTTAGTGTCTTAGCTTGATCGATCATCACGTACTCGATCCTTGATCCAGACTTAATCCTATTAGGCTGGTCAATTTAAGCACGTTGATCCCATATAATTACTCTTTGATTTGGTATGATAACCGCTTAGACACCAACCACAACTTATTTGTTATGTTCTTCCTTATATATGTATTTTCTAGTCTCATCTAGATCTCCTTTATTATAGTTTCTGCACAAACCTTGAAAAACACTTGATCAGCCAAGCACATCTTGATAGTACTAAAAGTAATTTCTTCCAACTCCTCCCAGTCCTTAGCACTGATCCTTTTTGGTCTTTTTCTTATCAAGATCTTATAGATCCTTTACTGAACTGGCAAATCTTTTATCCTTTGCTGCCATAGGGTAAAGTTTTTCTTTCCATCACATTTCTCGAAGTATACCTTGAATCTACTTGAAGTCATTACCATAATCAAGTAAAATCTACAACCCTAAAACCCTTCTACAATTACACACCAAAATAACTCCCTTTGTCGAAGATCTATCTGACCTAGATCTTCTTTTCAACCTTCTCTTTCACCTCTTCCATGTGTAGAACCTCTCCACCTCAAACAAGAGATCACCACGAAGAATATAAAAAAGGTTTTAGGGGTAAAACCTAGTGCTATAAATCCTCGATGGATGTAGAGAACCCTAGGCACCTTCCTTCTTTCCTCCATGCAACCTTGCTTTGATATCAAAAGTTGGAGATTCTTGAACATGTGTGGGAACCTGGTAATTAGCTAGCAACCAAAAGAAGAACACCTGGATGTGGAAGTAAGAACAAAGGAGATCAAGATGCCCTAGCTTCAAGAGAAAGAGAGAGAAAAAAGTGAAGAAGTTCTTAGAAGAAAGAGCTTTATTCAGATTCAATTGAATACCACTAGTTACAATCCTTGACCTAATTACATGTATATATATCTATACAAAAGAGTCAAACCTAAGCTTAACAAAACTCCCAATAGCTAACTCAATATGATTGCACACCCCAAGCCCATGTATACCTATGTCTTGCCATGCACTCACCCCTTGTACTTAATCCTAGCTCAAATCATGAATTAGTTCCTTAAGACCTCTCTAACCAAGGCCTTAAGTCACCTAAGATCAAACCAGATCCTAGCCCCAAATAAAAAATCCTTAGATGCTTCTATTCGAAAATGGAGTCAACTACCCTGGGACCGAGTCGACTCCTACCAAGATGGAGTCAACTCCTCTGTGTGATGGCCACAAGATCCTAAAATCCATGTTTCTATCTGACCTCTATTCTCTAAGATAGTTGACTCACTTCTATGACGAACTCGACTTCACCTTGGACCGAGTCGACTTGTCTGCATGCTAGCCTCTATTTTGATTGACTTCTTGGCTTGCTCCCTTGTCCCTTTGGCCTTTTCTCTTATGTTCCCAAAGCTGGAGAGCATCATACCTGAGCTCACAAAAAATACCTCGAATTTAACCTACATGGATTCCATAGTGAAGAGAAGCTCAAAAGGACACCCAAGAACCAGAGCAGGCCTTAGTGAGCTCCCTCGATTTGCTAGCTCTACTACTTTGATGTCCCCCAATTATTACATTTATTATTCCTACCGAGGGATGGTTCTTCATGGGTTCCTCTTGCTGAGGTGGTTTGGGCTATCAAAGTATTCCTGATCAATCTTCGTACCTTTTTCGCTGATGCCAGATAAATCGATCTAATGACCCATACCGAATGAACTCCTCGATCTCATCTTAGAGTTGAATGTGTTTCTCTGTATCATTACCATGGTCGTTGTGGTAGAGATAGTACTTATTAGGGTTATATTGATTCGGCTTGAACCGCATCCTATCCATCCTTAGCAATTGCTTCCTTATCTCCATCAGCACTTGCATCCTCAAAGTATTCAGGGGAGTGTAGTTCATAAACTTTCTTGGTGGTGATATTCACCACACTCTCCCATTTAGACTCTTGGGTCAGTGATTTTGAGGTGGGGTCTTAGATCTTCGATGCTAGGGTGGAGTCATGGAGCACATACATTCTCCTTAGTGGCCTTCTCATGTGGGTGAGGCCCTACTAGTTTCTTTCGGTTTATGCTTCTTAGTAGCATTAGCGTCATATAGTTTGAAGGCCTCTTTGGTGCATGCATATTTCTCTATCCAAGATAGCATATCGATAAAGTCTCGGGGTATGTCTTCTCTAGCTAGAAGAGAAGGTCATTCTTTAGAAGACTATCTTTTATGATAGTTATAGCAACTAACTGATCCAAATTATGGATCTTGAGTCTAGCTGCATTGAAGTGGCTCATTATAAAGCTCAGATGGAGTCCCTCTCCCTTTGCTTAATGTTTATGAGAGAGTCCGAACCCTCTACTACCTCCGGCTGCTCACAAAATTGGTCGTGAACTCCTAGTGCAACTGCTTGAAAGAATGGATGGTACCCAACTTCAGGCTCAAGAACCAGTGCCACGCTATGCCTTTCAAGGTGGAGGAAAAGCCTCGACATAAAATAGCATTCTATGCTCCATGGATAAGCATCATGGCCTTAAATAACTCCACATGATCGATGAGGTCGGTCATCCTTTCATAGTTCTCTAATTATGGAAGCTTGAAATGAGTAGGCAGTGGCTCCCACATGATCTTAGTGCTGAAGGGTGGGTCGGAGTTGAACCCATTATTTTGTACTGGATGGTGGTTATAGAGTGCCTCTATCCATTGGATCATCTCTTATAACCTTCGATCGATGATTGCATCTCTAGCTATGTAGGCCTCAGAGCACGATGAGGGTAATCGGTCTGGGGTGGAGTCTTATCCGAATCGAGGACTTGGTGGTTGGTATCTCCTTCACTCCAGACTCTTGAGTCAACTATGATGGGTCTATCTCTCTCGCTCAAGGCCTTATCGGGGGACCTGTGACTAATCCCACTGTGGTATATCTTATGGTGCAAGGTTAGACTACTGCATCGCCTACATTGCCTCCTTCAGACTCCTCACCTACTATACCAGTAGGTCAAACTAGGCAACGCTCACTGTCGCTACTGGTTAGAGCGATAGAGGTGTGACCTCCAGTTGGTACATTTGGGGCTGATGATTGGCCAAATTTTCTATCGATCGGGAGTTGGTGGCGTAGGAGCACCAAAAAGATGCTCTTCTGGGCACCATTGCTTCTAGATCGCATGCTCCTTTAAGAAAAAAGGTGTAGATGTTGGAAATTATATCCTAAAATCAATCATCTAGGTTGTAGATGGTTAAGCTAATTTATAAAATATACTTAAATTATTAATAAATAAAATTATTATTTTAGTATTTTCATCACTTTGTGCATCTTTCTATAATGAACTCTTATGTGATAATTTTTTTAGAAATATTTAGACTTGACAAAGGAGGATTTATCATTTAGTCTTTAAACGTGTTCACGACCAAATGATTTGTTGTTACCTAGGACGACAACGTATCGAGTGTAAGTCACTATGTCATAAATATTGATTGTTCTCTTAACCAAGAAGTATGGAGATACAGTTATGGCATGTAGGTGAAGTGTAGGGATATATTTTACCGAACGTGATCCAACTACGAAGCTCTTCGCTGTCAAGAGTTACTTGCGAAGGATATGGATATAAGTGTTTCTTAAATCTAAAATCATCACGATGACTTGCAAGCAACTCACTGCACTTAGGTATTGGACTATTTAAATTTTTAATTTAGTGGTGAAAGGCTACTAAATGCAGTCAAGTACTTATGAAATCAGTGCGTGAGTCAAGATGAGATTGACCCCTCCAAGTGTTTGAGTAAGTGCATCACTGTATTTCAATTTAGCAAACCCTCAATCGAGATGGTCCATGTGATGGAAACTAAATTTTGAAATACACTGTAGATGAATTTTAGGATTGGCAGTCAATCCTAGATCATCCTTTGAGCATCAAAATTAAGAGGATGAATTATATGGTAACTATATGCCACAGGTTCGTCATTATTGCATTGCAACTTTTTGACCTATCTAGACGTCAGGTACCATTGCTAGGTGGACACATTGATTAGTATAAAAAATTAGTTCCTACGCAATCGGCTTAGGATTCAAACCTATGAGGTCACACACAATAGAAGTTTCTATCTGATCTAATGGATGATCAAAATTTTCAATGGTCTGAGGTTCTATGGTTAAGAGTTCTACTGGACTAAGACTGTATGATCAGAAGTTTCACTAGACTAGGACTCTATCTTTATGGATTCCACTGGACTGAAACTCAGAGTTTTACTTATCTAGAACTCTCTGATCAAGAGTCCTACTAATTTGGAACTCTATGATCATGAGTTTCATTCATTTAGGATACTGGATTCAAAAGTTTCACTGATTTGGGACTCTTCAGGAGTTTTATGTTGATGGAACTCTATTGCTCAGACACCCACCAAATTAGGACTCTATATTTTTAGAAGATTAATTGGTAATTTGATTGCTGATTAGCTTAATTTAATTGAGTAATGAGGATTTGATCAAATCTGATTGAATTTGATTCGATTGGATTTAACTCGATTAGGTCATGAGATAACCTAATCGCTATGAAAGATTTGATCTTGATTTGATCAAAGGCTGGACCTAATTAATTTTTAATTTGATTAAAATTTTATTAAATTAGGTTAAGCCTAATTTGATTGGATTTAATCTAATCTAATTGATTTAAATTAATTAATTTAGTTGAAACCAATTTGGACCAAGTCAAAAGAGATTTGAATTCAAACTCTCCCTAGTGCCCACCATATTTGACTTTTTCACCTTTTCCCATGCCCATCCCTTTTCTACATAAGTTTTCTCATATAGAAGAGAGGTTTTTATGCCTCCTCTCTCT
Organism: Cocos nucifera; assembly: GCA_006176705.1. NCBI lineage: Eukaryota > Viridiplantae > Streptophyta > Magnoliopsida > Arecales > Arecaceae > Cocos > Cocos nucifera. The sequence goes on from QRFJ01000571.1 coordinate 471,803, forward strand.
TCTCTCTTTGACCTGGTCCAAGGATTGGGTTGGTTTAAATTTAAGTTGAATTTTGAATTTAACTTAGATTGTTATTGATTAAAACCCCCAAACCCACTCAAGACTTATGCATTTCTCCACACCACTTATGCTTTTGACACACATTTTTATGCATTTCTGGGTGTGGGCACATAGAAGAAGAGTCCTTCTATGCGTCAATCACTTTAGGGGGCATTGGATTTGGATGAGGAATGCACTTAAATTTTGAATTCAAGTGGAGATGGTTAAAACCCACTAACCTCCCTTATCCATGCATTTTTCCCACTGTGTCACACTTTTTAAAAATGGATTTTTCTTTGGGCATGCATGGGTTAATGTGAAGGATCAGAGAGGGGCATGGAAAGATTTCTTAGAGAGAGAATATCTAAGTGGGGCGTAGCTTTCAGGGGTGGAAAAGTCAAACATTATTTCCTGCGCCACATCCTTCCTAATGCCACCTTTTCTCTTTTCTTCTCTTATTATCACTCAATTAAAAAAGGGTTTGAAAGTGAGTATAAGGGAGAGGGAGAGTCCCTCTACCCATGAAAAATTGTTTCATGGGAAAATTCAAAAAGGGATGAGTGTGAGAGAGCTTTCGAGCGTTAGGATTTTCAGTGAGTGAAAAACCCTAGGGTTGGGACCCTGGGTTATCACTTCATAACTCATACTAGCAAAGCTTTTGAAACACATTAATTTTATTTTCATATATATACTCAAAGTTTTGTCATCATCAAAAAGGGAAAGATTATTGACCCCATAATTAATTTTGATGATTATAAAACTTCGAGTATTTGATTATTTAACCATATGTTTCATGAGTGGATGTAGGTCCTTCCAGGTATTTAAATTGATGAATTAATCCAAGAAAAGATCTACACAAATTCACCAAGTCAAGGGCTTCATAAAAAAAAATTTTGAGTTTCTGACTTGAAGATGTCAACCCCAAGACTAAAGATGTCGACCCCTATCCTGAAACGAGGCAAAAAAATTTAAGTTTTTAAAGTTCAGAAAGTCTAGGTGTTGACCCCAGGATTTTGGCATGCACTAGCATGGACTGGCATACAGAGGGGATGACCTCCAGGACAACCCCTACGCCAGAGGATAATCCCAAGGTCGACCTCTATTGCATAGAGCAGAAGATAGAGAATAGAAATTCTTTAGATCCCAGGAAGTGTCGACACCTGAGGAATAAATGTCGACATCTGAAAAAAAAAGTGTCAACCCCAAGCATGAGACAGAGTATAATGACTAGTTTTCTGCACTTCTCCAATGGGCCATTCTCCACTCTAATGTCTAGTCCAAGTTTTTCAATGGGCAAAACTCACTCAATAGTCACTCTCAAATATAAAAATAGTAAGAAAAATATTTTGGAAAAAGAGATTAAGGATTGAAGAAAGAAAATCATTTAAGAAAAGGGAGTTACATTGAATATCCAAAAATAAGAGAAATGAGAGAGATTTGAGCTTCAAATTAAAAGAGCATTCAAGAGTCATCTTCCATAATACATCAAGCAAGTCTCTCAGCATCATTTAAAGAGAAGAAAAGCTACTAAAGAGTACATATTCAACATCTTTTCTGCACATCAAAAGAGTTCCTTTTTGCTATTAGTTTTGAGCTAAATTTTTATATTTATATTTTTATTTCTTTACAAGTTTTTTTAGGAAGAAAGAAATTTGGGATATAGGCTAATCCAAGCTGGTAATTGGATGGTGTATAGATTTTGGTTGGTGAGCCTAGAAAATCAATCAGGTTGATAGTGATCCTGAAAAAACTATCGGTGTAGTGTTGTGGTTGGTGAGTCCGACAAAATTAGCTAGATTTATTTATGATCCTAGGTTAAAATAAATGCACTATAATCTAAGATTATAGTAAAATTTTTAAGAAGACCTTGGAGAGTGGACATAGGTGTGGGATTGCACCGAAACACTATAAAATCTTTGCATGTTTGTATTATGCTTTCTTCTTTATAGCTTTACTTATCTTGCATGCTTTAAATTATTAATTACTTACTAATTTGGATTAACTCTTGTTGAAGTTTATTAACACTTGATTCTGTTGCACACACTAGTTAATTTTATTGAATTGAATTAAGTAAAGCACATACTTGTGTAGAGTTAAATTTGGCCAAAAATTTTATAAACCTAATTCACCTCCCATTTTGGATTGCTACCTCTGGGCAACAAGTGGTATCAGAGCAGATGCTCTGTTATTAATTATTGATCTAACTGTTAAGAGCAAAAGATCAAATGGTAACCCCTAGTGGTGTTTTCTTTATTGAGGGCCAACCCACTTTTTGACCACCTTTATTTGATGGCACCAACTACACCTTTTGAAAAATTAAAATAAAAATTTTTATACAAGCTTTAGATTATAACTTATAAAGAATCATAACTAGAGGACCACACATACCCACAAAAATTATAAATGGTATGACTCTTCCCAAATCGAAAAACGAATGGGATCAATTTGACAAAAAGATGGCTTAATTAAATGCAAAAGCCATCAATGTACTTTATTGTTTCTTAGATGTGCATGAGTTTAATAAAATATCTTCCTGTACATTGGCTAAAAAAATTTGAAACATGTTAGAGATAACTCATGAAGGAACAAGTTAGGTCAAAGAATTTAAAATTAACTTGCTTGTTCATAAATATGAAATGCTTTAAATGACCTAGGCAAAACTTATTCTAACTATGATCTTGTTTGTAAGGTACTTAGGTCTTTACCTAAAGAATGGGAAGCTAAGGTGATGACAATATAAGAGGCAAAGGATCTCACCAAGCTATCTCTAGAAGAACTCATGGATTCTCTTATGACCCATGAGATGAATAGGGCTTAAAAGAAAGATGAAGAGAAGCCAAAGAAAATAAAGACCATCACCTTCAAGTCTATTTCAAATTATCAAGAAAGCGATGAGTTGGAGGAAGATGAAGAAGAAGATGATGAGGACATAGTGCTTCTTTCGAGAAAGTTCAAGAAGTTCCTCATGAAGAAAGACATGAAGAAGAAGGAGAAAGAAGAGAAGAAAATTATCCCTAAAATGATAAAGAGGAGTGCTTTACTAGGACTTTGAAAAAATGGTGACTCATCAAGCTTGGATGAGAAAGAGAAAAATAAGAATCTTTGTCTCATTATCTTGGATGATGAGGTAAATTCTGAAAATTCATCCAATTTTATCTTTGATAAACTACTTGATGCCTTTAATAAACTAATGTATGAATTTAAAAAATTAAGATAGAAAGGTAGGGAGCTTAAAAAGAATAATTTTAATTTAATAGAAGCAAATAATTTCTTAGCTAAAGAAAAAAAAATCTGATTAAATCTGAAAATTCTTTAGATAAAAAAATTTTTGAGCTTAAAAAGAAAAATGATACTTTGAAATCTTTTCTAAAAGAAAATGAAAATCTTTTAATTGAAAAAAAAGAGCTCTTAGAAGAAAATAAAAAATTAAGAAGAGAAGTTGAAGTTTTGAAATCTATAGCTGAAAAGTTTATAATTAGCTTTCAAAATCTTCAATCCTTGATAAAAACCAATGGGATTGTTTTCAATAAAGTAGAAACCAGTTTTGATATATCAAAAAAATAGCAAAATACTAAAAATATTTTTACTAGAGCTTCAACTAAAAATCATCCTATTAAGTGCTTTAAATGTAATCAAATTGACTACAAGATTTTGGAATATAATTTTAAAAGAATTAGCCAAACCTTGATTAAATAAATTTGGATTTTCAAAGAAATCTTGAATACTAACTTCTATGGACCCAAGATGACTTGGGTACCAAATGTTTTGAAATGATCTTGCAGGTTTGCCAAGGATCTAATGCTTTTAAAAGAGAAAAATATTTTTATTTGGATTTCTTGGATGTCAAGATGATGGATGATGATTGTTGGTATAATCTAAATCTTTCTCTCATTATACCATCAATGATTGTTAAAATCTTTTTGATTGAATGAATCCTTTGATTAATATGCATGCATATAAAATTTCTTGCTTGAAATACGTCTTATGTTTAATTGATTGATTTTGATGCTTGTAATGAATTCGTATCATATTGTGAATGTTTTGATTTTAAAGGATAATATGCTCTCCTCTGTATATCATGCCATGGTTAAAACACTTTAACTTGATATTCAACATAATATTTTAAGACTCTCCTTATCGATTCTATATTTGATGAATACAAACCTAGAAATGTTTAATTCCTTTAATTACTAAATTTACAAGAGAAATTAAGTCTAAATTAAATTTTCCCCATAAATTAAATTTACTCAAAATTACTTACATAAAATAAATATTGAAATATAAATTATCTCCTCATAAAATCCAAATATTTGAAATTGCATTGCATCTTAGTCTTTTCTAAGGATTCAAGTCTTTCCTTGTTGAAAACAAACATATAAAACCATATATCTAGAGTTCACCTTCTTAATACTCCTAATTTGATTGATTATCACATCTTATTTGGTCAAATCATTAAATCTCAAATTTAGTTTAAATGTCATTCTTAACCTCCTAAATCGATTGAATATCTGTTTGATCTAAATTTGATTAAATTCCTCTGATTTGAATCCTCTTTGTATTGATTGTTAATCAAGGTATCGACTCTAAACCCTATAGGTGTCGACACTTAAGCTGAAAAATCCTTCTAAAACTATTCTGAGAAGGTGTCAACACCTGTCGACCCCTTTTATGTAAGGGTCTTTTAAAAACCAAATCATTCCTTTCATATTTTTTGTCTTTGATTTGCTCCTTCAAACAGGGACGTCTCCAGACCCTTCCACCCAAATCCAAACTTTCAAAACTCTTCCTCATTCCCTCCTTCCCTCATTTTGGTGAAAGATGCCTTGCGTGAAGTGGCTTGCTCGATGAAAAAAAGGACCCCATTCAAGCTCTTCAAGCCCTAGTTCATCCTCCTTTCCATCTCCAGTCCGTCAACAGCGCTCCAAGCATCATGCGGAGCAGAGAGACTCTCCCCCCTCATCAGCAACTCCATCTCTGCCTCCAGCAAGGTCTTCTCCTCCTCTGACAATCCCCTTATCTTTTTGAGGTACTCTTTCACAATCTGCAGCCATCTCCCATGTAGTCTCTATGGGTAGAAACGTTGATTTTGGTTTTCTAGAAAAAAAATGGTTTTGATTTTGGAAGGAAACTTAAAAATCTAGGATGAAAATTCTTTTGCTCTCTAAATGTTTTGACGTACCCAAATCTAGTCAAAAAATTTTATTCAAATTTAAAGAGTGGAGATGGTGTCATTGAATCCAAGGTGAAAGGAGTTTTAATTGTGTTTGACTGTGAAAAGTTATGGAAAATTTTGAGGAGCTGAAGGGAGCAGAATTGATAAACTTGAAACAAGATCAGAGGGGCTTAAATATATTTTGGGAAGAGAGGATATAAGTGATTTAGAGAAAGTGAGTGCCAACCGGTTATCTACTAAAATGCACCTCCTACATCATATTATCAGTAGGATTTTCTTTTCTAAAATCGGTAGATTTAATTTTATAGCTGTGAGAGACACATCCTTCATCTACCATGTGATTTGAAAGATCCCACTAAACCTCCCAGCACTTATGATCAGATATATGAAGGATGTGGTAGGAAGATCTAGGACTTCTCTACCTTATGGGATGGCCTTAACTTTGATTTTTCAAGAGCATGGGGTAGATTTTGTTGGAGAGACCTCTAGAGCACTGATGCACACAAATATATACAATGAACACTCCCTATGCCGTATGGGTTTCATGAGATAGGGTATTCGTTGGATTCATCAAGGAGCTCAAATACAGGTAGAGGATCCAGTTGAGGCTCCATCTATTATACTAATGCTGGATATTCAGATGGAGGAGCCAGCAGAGCCTATAGCATCGGTGGAGCAAACTTATGAGACCACAGAGGCATCGATGGACTATCCAGAGAGCTCAGATAGACTGCACTCCAGACTAGACAAGGACATATTGGTTGAGAGGATCTCCTCAAGGATTGTGGCAACTGTCAGCTTGGAGATTCAGTGACTCACCTCAGAGGTCATATCTTTGCTCAAAGAGGAGACTGCTCAACTGATTTAGGAGATCTCTACTAGGAGGACAAATGCTTCTGGCTAGCCTTCTACAAATATTGGACCATCTTCGTTTCCTCCACCTGATCCTAGTTCTTAGAGCCTGATCCTTTCACTTAGGATGATAGGATATTACTCATGTAGCCTTAGAGCTTTCTAGCAATCCACTTTTTGTCAAAACATAGGAGTTTATATTTTGACCTCATATGTAATAAGTTCATGTAAACAACTTTTGGAGTTAGTGAAAAAGATATTTTTCTTTTAAAAAAATGTGATGCCTTGATTAATATTAAAATATTTATTGCCAAAATGGCTTGATCAATACTGAAATTGCTTGATGTTTTATTATCATTTTATATCCTTGATTTTGAATTTTGCTTCAAAAGCAAGGGAGAGCAAATTCTAAAAAATCATAATTTAAATGAACATAAATGTCAAATTTTGATAATCTAAAAAATTAAATTAAAAATTTTTTTACTGAATAAAATAGGAAAATAATAAAATATTTAACATAAAAAATAAATTTTAAGACTTCAATGAATGATTTGACTGATTATTTGATGTGTGAATTAACTAATGATTTGTCTTACTCAATCAATACTTTGTGATCTTAAAATTTCACTTAGTTATGAAAGTGACTATGTTTGTAAAATAAAGGAGGAGAAAACATTAAAAAAAATAATTATGTGATTAAAAATTTATTTAAATCTTATGAATCTAATTTTAATGCTAGATTCTTGTTAAATATGCTCAATTTGAAAGAATAAGGGGAAGAAATACTTTGACTTGTTTAAAGTTACTAAGTGACTTAAGTTGGTATCAATGATCATTCATTGCATAATGTCATTGAGCATTCATGTGCTTCTAAATTTTTGGTTCTAACTTACATAATTTGAATGATATTGAAGTTTAAACTCTTAATAATTAGTTGGAGTTTAACTAATTTTGAAACATACTCCAAACCTAATTTTTCTTATGATAAATCATATTTTATCCTAAAAGATTCAAATTGACTTGTGCTAAGAAAATTTAATTTCATCCTTTGATTCACGTATGCTTATTATTTTTGATCTACTTGACTATATTACTGCACTTCCTTGAGAAATTAATAGGAGTTAACTTGGAGTTAATTTACAATATTTTCTATGCTACAAACAAGTTAAATTTGACACTCTTTCAAACTTGAGACTCATTTAAAGATGTAAAAATGATTTTAAATTCTATCATATAGGAAACTTTCAAATTGGAACATCTTTTATCGAATTTCTTTTATTAGATATATTCATGCTACATATCTTTTCCAAGTTGAATTGTTAGAATTCTTTTAAAAAAAGAAAAGAATAAATATCATGTTTACTAGTTTATTTAAAAAACTCTAATTTTTGAACCTAAATCGAATGTCTACTTTAGTGGTATCAAATAAAATTTTGACTCTATTTTTTAAATATCTTGATGAAATCAGGATTCAAATATTTTCGAAAGGGGGAGAGTGACATCAATATAAATCTGATATCCTATATGCTTACTTTTCATGTTAAATATCCATGAAGCTTAAATTTGATATCCTCTTGAACTTGATTTAAAATTTTTTAAATTTAATATATTTATCTAAATTTTGATTGATTTTGATGATACATCTTTGATCCTTTCCATAAGCATTTTGATATTGTCAAAAAGGAGAAGAGGATTTGTTGAGTATATGTTATGCTTGAGATTATAATACAGTTCATGTGCCTGAAACATCTAAATTTAAGATAAACGGGAGCTTTTATGAAGTGTGCATTAATAATTATGTATATTATCACTTCATAACTTATATTAGTAAAGTTTTTGAAATATATTAATTTTATTTTCATATATATACTCAAAGTTTTGCCATCATCAAAAAGATGGAGATTATTGATCCTATAATTGATTTTGATGATTACCAAACTTTGAATATTTGAGTATTTAACTATATATTTCATGAGTGGTGTAGGTTTTTTCAGATATTTAAATTAAAGAATTAATTTAAAAAAAGATCTACACAAATTCACCAAGTTAGGAGCTTCATAAGAAAAATTTTTGAGTTTCTGACTTGAAAGTATCGACCCTAAGACTAAAGGTGTCGACCCCTATCCTAAAATGAGGTAAAAGAATTCAAATTTTTAAAGTTTAGAAAGTTCAAGCATCAATCCCAGGAGCAAAAGTGTTGACCTCAGGATTTTGACATGTACTGACACAGACTGGCATGCAGAGAGGATGACCTCCAGGATGATTTCTATGCCAGAGGATGATCCCAAGGTCAACCTCTGTTGCATAGAATAGAAGATAGAGAGCAGAAATCCTTCGGATCCCAGAAAGTATCGATACCTATAGAAAAAATATTGATGCCTGAGAAAAAAGTATCAACTCCTGAAAGAAAAGTCTCGACCTCAAGCATGGGACAGAGCATAATGGCTAGTTTTCTGCACTTCTCCAATGGGCCATTCTCCACTCCAATGGCTAGTCCAAGCTTTCCAATGGACAAAACTCACTCAATAGTCACTCTCAAGTATAAAAATAGTGAGAAAAATATTTTAGATTAAGGATTGAAGAAAGAAAATCATTCAAAAAAAGGGAGTTACATTGAATATCCAAAAATAAGATAAAAGAGAGAGATTTGAGCTTCGAATTAAAAGGACATTCAAGAGTCATCTTCCACAACATGTCAAGCAAGTCTCTCAATATCATTTAAAGAGAAGAAAAGCTATCAAAGAGCACATATTCAGCATCTTCTCTGCACATCAAAAGAGTTTCTTTTGCTATTAGTTTTGAGCTGAATTTTTATATTTATATTTTTTATTTCTTTACAAGTTTTTTTAGGAAAAAAAAACTTAGGATATAGACTAATCCAAGTCGATAATTAGATGGTATATAGATTTTGGTTGGTGAGTCTACAAAACTAATCGGATTGATAGTGATCCCAGAAAAACTATCAGTGTAGGGTTGTGGTTGGTGAAACCGACAAAACCAACTAGATTTGTTTGTGATCCCAAGTTAAAACAAACACACTGTAATCTAGGATTATAGTAAAATTCTTAAGGAGATCTTGGGGAATGGACATAGGTGCGGAATTACATCGAACCACTATAAAATCTTTACGTGTTTGTGTTGTGCTTTCTTCTTTGTAGCTTTACTTATCTTGTATGCTTTAAATTGCTAATTACTTACTAATTTGGATTAACTCTTGCTTAAGTTTATTTACACTTGATTTCTTTGTATACACTAGTTAATTTTATTAAATTAAATTAAATAAAGTACATACTTGTGCAAAGTTAAATTTGGCCAAAAATTTTATAAACTTAATTCACCCTCTCCTCTTGGGTTGCTACCTTTGGGCAATAATGGGGATCTCTTATGGTGGTAGAGGTGCCACCATGAACTCATTCATTAAAATGAACAGTGAAAGAATTTTTATGATTGAAATTATTTTAATTAAAAAGTTAAATATGAATATGTTTAGATTAGATCTAAAAAATAATTTATGATTTAATTTTTATTATGCTTGATTTTTTATTTAAAACTAGCAATAGGTTACTGTTTGAGAAATAAGCCGATCCATTTCTGAAATGAGTCGATCCATTTAAAAAATAAAAAAAAAATCTTTTAAAATTTAAAAATTATTTTTAAAATATCAAACCTCAATCCATTAGTCCAAAACTTAATTAAAAAAATTAAATATTTGTTATAGAATCTAGAATTATGAATTAAAGATTCTAAGACATAATCATAAGACTATGGGTTAAAGGGTTAGATGAATTAGATCCATCAATTGGGTTAGACCTAAGGTTAGTTAAAAAATAGATTAATCTAGAGTAATTGATCAAATCTAACTAAGTGTTGAATTAGATTAGATCAAGAATACTCTAGATTCAACTTCAATAGTTGTAGTTGGACAAGTCCATGTCTTTAACTAGGTCAAGGTGGACTTGATTCATGGCTACGCAGTTAAGCCCAAAATTATTAGATTGATCAGATTAAACCTAATTAACCAATTGGTGTCTAAGATTAGTTTGCCAGTCTGGATCAGTGGTTTTTAATTGGGAGCTACTTGCACTGATTCGATCTTTGATGAGTTAATTGCATATCCCTTCCACTGATCTCACTTATCTGACCGACATGGTCGATTAGGATTTGATTAGATCACTTAGTGATTCGAGCTGATCCATGTCACTAGAAATTAGTTTAATTGATTTAAATTAGTAAGACTGAATTAGGTGCCTATGGACCTAAATTGATCCTAATCCTAACCTATTGACTTAGTGAAGTCAGTGGAAGGATTTGACTTGGTAAAGTTAGAGGGAGAAATTGATTCATATCTTCTTTTAAATCATAAATAACCTAAATTCTCTAAATTATTAGATCCTTAAAATGACTAAGTTATGGAGATAATCAAGTCATAGCCTTCCATTAAGATGAATAGTAATGAGTCTAATTTTCTAGATGGACATTGAAGGTGCCTTACACTTGGTGTTCATTTGGATGTTGGAATTACTGTACATTATATGATGATTAGATTGCACTCTCTTAATAATGATCTAGTTAGCCAGAGCTTTTCTTGAGCCTGATTATCATTAGTTTGATGCATCGAAGTCAAGCATGTTAATCATTGGACCTAACCAAACCTTTTCAATAAAGGCCAAAGCCTACTGACTTGGCATATGGGGTAAAATCTAAATATTGAAAAATATTTAGAAAATTAATTGATTATGAACCTACCTGTAAATGCACATGGGTTAGCCAAAGCTTTCCTTGGGCCCATCTGTAGTTTATGTGAATTTCAGTACCCACTAAGGAGTTAGTGTAATTCATCGAATTAGAGGTAGAGGTCATCAATTCATTAAAAATAGTGGAAGAATCTTTAGACTAAAGTCCAAGTCTTTAGGATTTAAATAATTTGAGTACTAATAAGATTTCATGTTTTTCTTTTAGATAAATAGAATGGCTAGTGTAAGTCCACTCCATCCACTGTTGGACAGTGGCAAGCATTTAGGACATGAATACGAGAAGTCTAGTATTGACCCTAATAAGGCAGGCCCAAAGAGGAATGATCCTCTTGACTTGAATAGGCTGAACAGGGATAACCAGCAAGGTGTTGCTGGACAAGGATGTTATATAATAACATTTTGTAATTTTACTATTTGTGATAGATCTACCTGGATATTAGATACCAAAAGTCCAGTACACATATGCAATTCTTTGCATGGACTTCAAATTGGTGGAAATTTTGAGTATAGTGAAAGGTTCCTTAATGTTGAGGATAGAAGAAATATTTCAGTCTTAGCATTGAAAACTCTTGAACTTATTTTCAAAAATAATAATATTATTTTAAGTAACTGTTACTATTATCCATCTTTTAAGATGAACATAATATCCGTTGGGCTTTTGGCTCAGGATGGTTATAGTTTATCAATAAAGAAATATTGTTGCGATATCATTATAAATGATGTCATAATAATGCAAGGATAATTAAGAAATGATATTTATATTTTATCACAGTTTATTAATATAATGTACATGTCAAATAAATATCCAAAACTAGATAATATCACCGATGCCTATCTTTGGCACTATCGGCTTGATCATATAAACAAGAATAGGATTAACAAATTAGTCAAGAAGCGTATTCTTGACATCAATGATTATGAATCATTAAATATCTATAAGTCCTATCTTCTTGGTAAGAGACCAAATCATCTTTTACTAGAAAGGATGAATGGACCACTGAGCTTTTGGATCTAGTATATACTTATGTATATGGACCTATAAATGCATATGCTAGAGGTGGGTTCTACTACTTTATTATATTTACTGATGATATATCTAGGAATGGATACGTCTATCTTATGAAGAGTAAATCTGATTCATTTAAAATGTTCAAACGATATCAAAATGAGGTAGAAAAATAACTTAGGAAGAGTATTAAAATTCTTCGATCTGACTGAGGAGGTGAATACCTTTTCAATAAGTTTTTGACATATCTAAGAGAGAATAGGATTCTCTCATAATGGACCTCTCCTAGAACACCACGGCATAATAATGTATCTAAAAGAAGGAATCAAATTTTGTTAGACATGGTTCGGTCCATGATGAAATTTGCGAGTCTACCAATTTTATTTTAGGGGTATGCACTCAAGACTGCTTGTTTTATTTTGAACAATATTTCGAGCAAGCCTATCGTAAAGATTCTATATGAGATATGGACTGACCATAGGCCGATACTCTCTCATCATAGGGTTTGGGAATGTTCAGCTTATGTGAAATATTTGCAGGCAGAAAAGCTTAGATCAAGGTCCGATAAATGCTTGTTCATAGGATACCTCAAGGAAACTAGGAGTTATTACTTCTACCTTGCTGAAGAGCAAAAGATGTTCGTCAATAATAGGATAGTCTTTTTGGGAAAGAAGTTCTTATAGAAGAAACTGCTGCCTCTAATATTAAGCTTAGTGAAGTTCGATAGGTGAAAAAACTAACATATTCTAGCGAACTTGCAGAACTGGATTTGATAAAATCAAATTCAGAGCCTATTGAAGAGGCACCAAAGAGATTCGATACAGTATCGCATTAGCCAAATAGATACTATAGTTTCTTGGTCCAGGATGGTGATCCTGTTAAATTCGATGAGAACAATAAGGATTCGATCACCTACATAGATGTCTTACAGAGGTCTAACTTTGATAAATGGCTAGAAGCCATGAAGTCCAAAATGGAGTCCATGAAGGTCAACAGTGTATGGACACTGGTTGATCCACCTGAAGGGATAAAACCCATTGGATGTAAATGAATTTTCAAAAGAAAATGAAGCACAAACGGAAAGGTAGAGACCTATAAAGCTCATCTGGTTGCTAAGAAATATCATTAGCATTATGGTATTGACTATGATGAGATATTTTTTTTGGTAGCAATGCTCAAGTCCAGTTGGATCATGCTTGCAACAGTGGCATAACTAGATAATGAAATCTGGCAAATGGATGTGAAGATAGTTTTTCTAAATAGAAAGCTGGATGAAGAGGTGTATATGATATAGCTTGAGGGTTTCACATCCATAGACAAGTCCAAGGTGTCCAAGCTTCAGAGATCCATCTATGGATTGAAGTAGGCATCTCGGAGTTGAAACATGTATTTTGATAAGATGATCAAAATATATGGCTTCATTAAGAACAGAGAAGAATCCTACGTCTATAAGTGGGCTAACGGTTCTGTAGTCATATTTTTTATTTTGTATGTAGATGACATTCTCTTAATCGAAAATGACATCTCTGCTTTACAGAAAATAAAGGTTTGACTATCATCGCAATTCTCCATGAAGAACTTGGGAGAAGTATCCTACATCATAGGGATGAAGATCTATAGGGATAGATCTAAAAGGTTGCTTGGATTGTTCCAATCTACATATATTGATACCATGCTGAAGAGGTTCAGCATGAAAAATTTCAAGAAGGACTATTTTTTGATAGGCCATAAAATTTTTCTTTCGAAGAGAGATTGTCCGACAACTCCTCAAGAAAAAAAGCGTATGAGTAGAATACCGTATGCTTCAATAGTGGATTCTATTATGTACGCCATGATATGTACAAGACCAAACGTGGCATACTCACTAGGGATAGTGAGTAGATACCAGTCTAATCTAGATAAGAAATACTAAAAAGTTATAAAGACAATTCTGAAGTATTTAAGAAATACTAAGGATCAGTGGCTCATCTATGGAGATACTGACTTGAAACTTATGGGATACACTAATTCTAATTTTCAGTCAGATCATGATGATAGTAAGAGTATGTCAGGTTATGTGTTTACCCTGAATGATGGAGTGGTCTATTGGAAGAGTTTCAAGTAGCATATTATGACTGATTTTATATGCGAGGTAGAGTATATTGCAACATCTAATGCTGCGAAGAAAGCTATGTGGCTGTGGAAGTTCATCGACGAGCTGGAAGTGGCACCCTTCTTGGATGGTCTGGTTCTACTATACTGTGACAGCACTGGAGCCATAGCTCAAGCGAAGGAGCTAAAGGCACATTAGCATACCAAGCACATTCTGCATCACTACCATCTTATACGAGAGATCGTGGAACGAGGTGACGTTGAACTTCAAAAGATCAATGGAAAGAAGAACGTAGCCAACCCCTTTACTAAAGCTCTCAAAATCAAAGAGTTCAACAATCATAAATGGAAGATGGATACTCGATACTGTTCTGAGTGGCTTTAGTCTAAGTGAAAGTTGTTGAGAATTATATCCTAAAGCCAATCATCTAGATTATAGATAGTTGAACTGATTTATAAAATATACTTAAATTATTAATAAATAAAATTATTATTTTGACATTTTTATCACTTTGTGCATGTTCCTATAATGAACTCTTCTATGATGAAGTCCTTAGGACTATTTAGATTCAACATAAGAGGATTTATCGTTTAGTTCTTAAACATGTTCATGATCAAATGATTCATTGTTATCCAGGACGATAATGTATCGAGTGTAGGTCGCTGTGTGCCATAAGTGTTGGCTGTCCTCTTAACCAAGAAGTATGGAGATACTGTTATGACATGCAGGTGAAGTATAGGGGTACATTTTACTAAACGTGATCCAACTGTGGAGCTCTCTGCTATCAAGAGTTGCTTATGAAGGATATGGGTATAAGTGTCTCTTAGATCTAAGATCACCATGGTGACTTGCAAGCAACTCACTACACTTAGGTACCAGACTATCTGAATTTCTAATTCAGTGATGGAAGACTACTGGGTGCAGTCAAGTACTTATGAAGTCGGTGCGTGAGTCAAGATGGAATTGGCCCCTCCAAGTGTTGGAGCAAGTGCATCACTGTATTTTAATTTAGCAAACCCTCAGTCGGGATGGTCCATGTGATGGATACTAAATTTTGAAATACACTATGGATAAATTTTAGGATTGGCAATAAATCCTAGATCATCCTTTAAGCATCGAGGTCAAGGGGATGAATTATACGGTAATCATATGTCATAGGTTCGTCATTATTATGTTGCAACTTTTCGACCTATCCGAATGTCGGGTACCATTACTAGGTGATCATATTGATTGGTATAAAAAATTAGTTTTTTTGCTACCGACTTAGGATTCGAACCTATGGGATCATACATAATAGGAGATCCTACCTGATCTGATGGCTAATTAAGAGTCCCAATGGTCTGAGACTCTATGATCAAGAGTTCTACTGGACTGGGACTCTATGATCAGGAGTCCCACTAGATTGGGACTCTATCATTATGGATTCTAGTGGACTAGGACTCAGAGTTTTACTTATCTGAAACTCTTTTATCAAGAGTCTCACTAGTTTCGGACTCTATGATCGTGAGTTTCATTCATTTGGGACACTGAATTCAAGAGTCCCACTGGTTTGGGACTCTTCAGAAGTTTTATGTTGATGAGACTTTATTGCCTAGACATCCATCAAATTAGAATTCTTTATTTTTAGAGGATTAATTGATAATTTGATTATTGATTAGCTTAATTTGATTGAGTAATGATGATTCGATCAAATCCGATTGAATTTTATTTGATTGGATTTGATCCAATTAGGTCATGAGATGACCTAATCACTATGAAAGATTTGATCTTCATTTGATCAAAAATTGAATCTAATTAATTTTTAATTTAATTATAATTTTATTAGATTGGATTAAACCTAATTTGGTTGGATTTAACTTAGTCTAATTAATTTAAATTAGTTAGTTTGATTGAAATCAATTTGGACCAAGTCAAATGAGATTTGAATTCAAACTCTTCCTAGTGCCCATCATATTTGACTTTTCCACCTTTTCCCATGCCCCATCTCTTTTCTACGTAAGTTTTCTCATGCATAAGAGAGGTTTCTGTGCCCCCTCTCTCTTCTCTTTTTAACCTGGTCCAAGGGTTGGGTTGGTTTAAATTTAAGTTGAATTTTGAATTCAACTTAGATTGTTATTGATTGAAACCCCCTAACCCACTCAAGACTTATCCCTTTCTCCATGCCCCTTATGCTTTTGATGCATATTTTTGTGCATTTCTAGGTGTGGGCGTGCAGAAGGAGAGTCCTTCTATGCATCAATCCTTTAGGGGGCATTGAATTTGGATGAGGAATACACTTGAATTTTGAATTCAAGTGGAGATGGTTAAAACCCACTAACCACCCTTATCCATGAATTTTTCCCACTATGTCACACTTTTTAAAAAGGATTGTTCTCTAGGCATGCATGGGTTAACATGAAGGATCAGAGAGGGGCATGGAAAGATTTCTTAGAGAGAGAATATCTGAGTGGGGCATAGCTTTCTGGGGTGGAAAAGTCCAACATTATTTCCTGTGCCACATCCTTCCTAATGCCATATTTTTTCTTTTTTTCTCTTATTGTCACTCATTTAAAAAGAGGTTTGAAAGTGAGTGTAAGGGAGAGGGAGAGTCCCTCTACCCATGAAAAATTATTTCATGGGAAAATTCAAAAAGGAGTGGGCGTGAGAAAGTTTTCGGGTGTTAGGGTTTTCGGTGAGTGAAAAATGCTAGGGTTGGGACCCTAGGTTCGGGTAGAGAGATCGAATGTTGTGAGCATCGGATTGCCACCAAATTTGAAACACCACCTCATCATCCTCCAAAAGCAAGTTGTGATTTTTTGAAGTGTTTAGAAGATCAAAAAGAAGGTGATCGATTGGATCGATCGAGATTAGCCGTTGAAGACCCCAACAAGGAGCTAGCACTCTGATGGAGCTGGTCGGGCTCAGGAGCTCCATGTGGATCAACCATAGAGACTGGATGAGTGTGCAGCTACAGCGCGACACCAGTGGCTTATTTTGATGGATTTAGATCATGGAGATAAGCTATCCACGCACAGATATCGAGTTCTGAACTTGAATCGATCAGCAAATATGATTTGCTGATCGATAGTATTTAAATTTTAAATTACATATTAGCATGTCTAGATCCTGAGTAGGATAATTGATTAGATCAATGCATACTATAAAATTAATAGTAGATTAATTTTAGCTTTCACTATAATTAATTTAAAAAATTTTTCGAAAAGCATGCCTAAACCTTACTCAATTTTCTTCGATAGAGGCCCTTCCTTTAACATCTATTTTGTTGCTGCAGAATTCCACCCCTCATTGGAGCGGCCCCTCTGACACTCAAGTCAGGATTTTGGAATAAAAATTGAGCACATAAGAGAGAGAATATCCTACCTAAGGGTTCTTTTGAGATTCCTATTTATAGATAAGGGCCAGAACCATTCATCAGAGCGTAATCTATGGATGATCCCAACTGGATCGAGCACGATGGGATGACATTTGTGGTTGAGATTCTTGGGATTGAATGGTTAGAGTTATCTTATCTGAATCGTGGCTAATTGTCGCAAGGTAGTCATGCAAATTTGAAAAATGAAATGCAGGAATCACAGAGCAAGTTGGATAGGTCAGGCCAGTAGGGAGTTGAAATCAATCATTAACTAGGTCGGCACAAGGTGGTCGTCGAATTCACGGAAGAAGGGTTAGTGCACAGTGGGATCGGACGACATCAAACTTAAGAGAAACTAAAACCTGACTAATGAAGAGATTGGATGGTGATGGTGCCAAACCAAGAAAGAACTGGAGATCGACAGGCTACGGGATTGAATGGCACCGAGCCCGAAAGGAATTGGAGGCCGCCATGCTATGGTCTTAGATGGCACTGAGTTCGAAAGGAACTGGAGGCTGTCGGATTGCAGGATTAGATGGCACTGAGCCCTGAAAGAATTGGAGGCCGATGGCTGTGGTCTTAGATGGTCCCAAGCTCGAAAGGAATTGGAGGCCATCGGGCTATGGGATTAGATGGCATGAAGCCCGGAAGGAATTAGAGGCCACTACGCTGCGATCTTACCAAGTTTGGGTTGGTAGTCGCCAAACTTAGCAACTGATAGGGAGTTAGTGCAGATTTCACTGGGCTTGGAGTTGGTTGATCATGCGTTAACGATTGAAAATTCTGAACTTAGAAGGGGCCAACCATTAGACTGCGGGGTCGAATGGTGATGACCTCAAAATGAAGTCTGGATCGGCAATAATTGAACTAATTAGTAGGACTTGGAAGATGACTGAAGGAGCTGGGGTTGTCTGCCACCAAACTCGCTAATAGGATTTAGTGGTTGATGAGTTCAGTGGAAGAAAGGATTCGGTTGGTGGTGCGATGGGGTTCGGCGATGTTCGAGCGATATCTTCGGTGGGAATGATTTTAGCCCCAACAATCCTTATTACTACAAAAGTAGTTTCCGTACTACACTGAAGTGAAAAAACAAGCCTTTATAACCGATAAGTCTGTTACAACCCTCCATCAAATATTCTTTCTAATTAAGGCATGTTTACTAGGCATGCAAATAATGTAATAATGTAAAGGACTAACCTAAATTCTTTCCCTCATATAAATAGAGAAAGTGCCAAATATATGGATGCAAAACATGTACCCATCCTTAATATGCAAAATAACAAACAACAGTCACCTAAACATTTGAGGATAAGTGTTGCCATTGTCTATCATAATTGTTTTTAAAAGGTCACATATTTCTATTAATAAGTGAATTAATACAAACTCCTAAAATCTATTTTGCTTTTAAATTTGTCCATACATATATGTTATAGTCTATGCTCTTATTTAAAGCAATTGCTGCATGATCCAACCTCTATCAAGTCATCTTTGCTTTTCAAATTCTGAAGTTCTGACCCTAGCTTGTGTAAACTAATAAATTGCTCTTGCTTGATAAGTAAGATTTCCCATTTTTTATTCCATCAAGCATTGTGTCTGGAGGGATAGACTCATATTCTCAGCACATATTTACTCATTTATATGTTTCCGCAATCATGTGCATTTCTATTAGTTCTTTTTAATGACAATGATGATAGGTCTAACAACTACACTAAAATGAAAAAGAAAATGGAGAATAAATTAAGCTTGAGGGGCAGGCATCCTTCTAATCCTTAAAAGAGGAAAAAAGAGTATTAGTTATTAATTTAAGAGGAAAAAAGAGAATTAGTTATTAATTTTACTTGCACCCTTAGCAAGTAAATACTATTTTAGAAAAATACTAAATAACATACAACTCTCACAAAACTACCGTGAAGAAATTGGATGAGCATCCAACGAATTGAGATTGCAGGGTGAAGGTTACATGCATAGGTGGCAAGCCCTCCTCTAAGTGTCAAGGCTTCATGGAGATTTTAATTCTAAGAAAAAGGAAGCGCATCAGCCCTCCTAGATGTCATTATTTAGTGAAATCGGATAAAAGATAACAGAAAGGTAAAAGATCTATGACAATAATTGAAGTAAAGAACGTATAGAGGAAACAAATAAAGGATAAATGTTTTGCTTGCTTAGTGTTTAAACTACACCTAGCTTGGTAATCGCAATCCGTAGACTAAGTGGAGATAGGCTGTGGAAGGTTTGCCGGTGGATCTTCGGAAAGAACATTTTCTATGGGCTGAACAATAAAAAAGATTTAAAAATAATAAGCTGAGGTTTATGGTACAGACTAAATGCCAAGGTACAAGCCAAGTACCGTGGCATGGACCAGATCTATAGAGATGTCGATCGTGTCTCAAAGTGTGGACGAAGTACTAGAGTACAATTGGAGTCCCAAAGTACACATGGAGAACCAAGGTATAGATACAGATCGGACCACAAGTATAAGCCGAGCACTAAATACATACCTCTTATGTAGCTGGACCCCAAAGGGACAATTAAAGTGCAGATCGGGATGGTGGAACCACCATACCAAAATGGATATTTAGCAACTAAATCTTGCCGACACTAGAAAAAATGTATCGAATTGTGAAAAGAGCATCTAAATTTCGATGCTTTTATGGAGCAATGAAAGATAACAACACACAAATGCATCAGAATTTTTTTTTTTGTTACGATACTATTTATATATATGAGCATCGGGGATGATGCTTTTTTGCATTATTAGTGGATGATGCAAATTAGCATCATCAAGAGCCACATAACCCCATCTTTCACCCTCCAAATTGTAGCCCTAATCCAACTCCTCCCCCTCTGATTCCACCTCTCCTCTGATCTCATCTTTCCGATGACCCTCCTACTCATCCTCCTTCTCATTTATCTTCTCTCTCTCTCTCTCAAGCAAACTCATGTTCCTCATCCTCGCATCATCCCTACTAGAGCTATCAAAATGGGCCAGAGTCCATGGCCAGCCCGTTTGGCCCTAAAATTGGGCCGCCCCAAGCTAAAAAACTATAGTCCATTTATGTAAGTGGGCTTTTGGCCCGGCTCCTATAGCCCATGGGCTGAATCGGATTAAGGTTGGGTCAGTCCGTGGTTTTTTTCCTTCCTTCTCCTTTCCCCGCATGCCACCCAACTCTCCACCCTTGGCTACTTAGCGCACCCTACCCCTCGCTCGTTGTGCCTCCGGCATGCCCCCCCGGGCCCCCTAGCTGTCTGCACCACTTGCTGCTTCGTACGTCCTTCCACCCTCCCGCACGGCCCCCTAGCCCTCTGGTGAACCCGCACTCTACCTCCTGTTAAGATATCAACTCGCTTTGATACCAATTATTGTGGAGTCTAGTCAGGACACTATAATCTTAGGACTTCTTAATACCACTTGCGTTGTACTCGATCATGTGTGGATACTACAAGAGAAAAAAAGAAGAATAAAGGATAAGAGACAATACACAATCAAGTATGTGGATTAGGCCAAGATCTACCTCTATGGGATATGTAAACTTTATTATGAGAGAAAGAAAATCAAACAAATACAAGAAAAACTTATCACTCAATCTTTGTATAAAAATCTCTCAATAAAAAGTTCTAAAATTCTCATAAAAGCTCTCTAAAATCTCTTAAGAAGTCTTTTAACACCTCCAAGACATTACCAGCTTTCCGACGCAATAAACAGTTTGTCAATCGAAGTTATATAGACTCCAAAAATCCAAAAATAGTATTTCAATAAGAAATCCAGTCCCAAATACACTTAAGATTGCTTTCTGGCTGTCCGATCGCGATCAACTCGCTTCTGAACTGTTGGATCATGCAAAAGCACTCCCAGATCAGCCCGAATCATGCTTGAGCCATTCGATCATGATCGGCTCATGTTTGAGCCATCCGATCGCACGATTGGTCAACAAAATAGGCCAAAGACTATGGGAAATGGGCGAGAAACACCCATCTGGTCCACTGCATCATGTGAAACCTGCGGGAAATGCCTGCTGGTCCATGCTTGTGTGCATGGACTGTATGGGGTGCTCATTGGGCTTGAGCATGCCTGCGCGGCCTGCAAGTGCGCGCCCGTGCTGGGCCACACCCATGCAATCGGCCCACACGCCCGTGCATGCACTTGCATGATTGGACTGGCCCAGTGCCACCGTGCATTACTGGCCTGGGCCACACCACCACCGGCCAACATCGGCCTATGGGCCCCTTCGATGGACCCAAGGGCCATGCTACCGTGCTCCGATCTTTCTTCATGCGTAACTTCTCCATCTTGACTTTATTTGGACTATTCTTGGACTTATTGAACTTCATTCATCATCCTAGATCTTGTTTTAGGCTTATTGTGGACCGAATCTTAAAATATTTTCTTCAATAATCTCTATCTTGACTCGATGTTCGGTCTCTACCTATCTTTGAGAGCCTGTGATCCATCTCGCCTCCACATCCTGGGGCATGCTTGCTGTCTTATAGATGGACAAATATGAGAGTCGAGTCAGGCTACTCGATCCCACCTCCATCATGGGTTGTATCCACTCTGATCAAAGACCTGCTCGAAAAAGTCTTCTACGGCAATAAGAACTTCATTCTGTGACATCGCCTCTCATCCTCTTGAGTCACGCATCTTGTTCTCAATCCATCTCTACCTGGAGCTCTACCTCGCACTGGGCTCCCTCTGGCTCTTGAAGCTCTACCTTGTAGTGAGCTTCTTGCTAGATAGTAATTTTCTCTTATCTTCATCTTTTCCTCTAATATCACCCTATCACCATACGTGACCTTCAGGATTCCATCACCAACTATCCACTTGTAGCCGTTTGAATTCAGTCTATTCAGTGAGATAAAATTTCATCTAAAATTGGATATGTATCGGACCTTTTTTAATCTCCTCACTGCATCATTATTTGTCCTTCAGCTGATCGTCCCGATGCCTCTGATCGCATAGCTCGATCCATCCAGCAGATAAATAGTTTTCTCATTGCTCTCTAGAGAGTCAAACTGCTCCTCTCTACAACAAACATGATATATGCATATAGAATTTAAAATTTACCACTGAAAAGAAGTAGATACCTCGTCAGATATCACTAAGATATCATCTTTTGACTCGCTACTGACCATCGCTGTAGTAGCTCTCGTCCAATTTTTGAGCTATGAACAATCTTTGACATGATACTTTAACTCGTCACATCGATAGTATCTAATTTTGCTACGATCCCTTATCTTGGACCTGGATCGCCCACCTCACAATCTTCTACCACTTCATCTGCTGCCACCTACTCCTCCAAAAATTGTCAAAGCTGAGCTGCCACCATTTAAGCTTGAAACTAGGTTCTCCTTCCTAAGAATCTCGCTTTGGAGAATCGCTGCAGTGATCTTGTCCATCTTGATGGTGCTCTTTTCCACTAAAAGAGCAGTCACCAGAGACTCGAAAGAGGGTGGTAGGAATGATAACAAGACCAACGTCCTAGTCTTCTCTTCAACTTTTTCACTAATGCTGAGGACATCGATAAGGATCTTCTGAAAGTTGGATAGATGCTCCTATACGCTTTATCCTTTGTCCATCCATAATTGGTAGAACTACCTTTAAAGGAATAGCATGTTGGTGAGTGATTTTGTCATGTATAACTCTTCAAGCTTCGACCATAGCACCATTGAAAAAGACTCACTAAGTACATGAATTACTACATCATCCGCTAGGTATAAGTGGATCATGCTCACCGCCTGCATCTGGATCCACTTCCAATTCTTCACCTCCATGGTGGTAGGCATCTTCTCGTATAAGAGAGTATCGATCAATCCATGTTGAATGAGCATATCCTTCATCCTTGCTTGTTAGAGGAAAAAATTGCTCTTTCCATCGAACCAGCTAATCTCCACCTTGATTGTGCTTATCTTCTCCATCTTTTTTGATTTCGATCAACACCATCATAATCTAGACAACCACATGCACTGGTATCATCTGGCTCTGATATCAATTGTTAGGGTATCAACTCACTCTAATATTGATGGTTGTAGAGTCTGGCCAGAACATCATAATCTCAGGACCTTCTTGATATTACTTGTATTGCACTTGATTATGTGTGGATACCATAAGAGAAAGAAAGAAGAATAAAAGATAAAAGATAGCATACAATCAAGTACGTGAATTAGACCAAGGTCTATCTCTATGGGGCATGAAAACTTTACTATGAGAGAAAGAAAATCAAACAAATATAGAAAAACTTACCACTCAACTCTTGTACAAAAGTCTCTCAAAATGAAATTCCAAAATTCTTATAAAAGCTCTCTGAAATCTCTCAAGAAATCTTTCAGCACCTCCAGAATATTACCAGCTTTCTGATGTAATAAATGGTTCGTCAACCAGAGTTATAAAGACTCCAAAAATCTAAAAATAGTATTTTAGTAGGAAATCCAGTCCCAAACACATCCAAAATTGCTTTTTGGGCATCTGATCATGATTAGCTCGCTCTTGGGCTGTTGGATCATGCAAAAGCACTCCCAGATCATGTCTGAGCTGCCCGATCGTGCAATTGGTCAACGAATAGGCCAAAGACTATGGGAGATGGGTGGGAAACGTCCACTCGGTCTACTACACCACGTGAAACCTACAAGAAATGCCTACTGGTCCATGCCTGTGCATGTGGACCATGTGGGGTGCCCACTAGGCTTGCACGCGCTTGTGCGGCCTGTGAGTGCATGCTCATGCTGGGCCATGCTCGTGTGGTTAGCCTATGCACCCGTGCATGCGCTCGCATGCTTAGGCCAGCCTAGCGCATTGCTGGCCTAGCACCGCCATGGGCTGCTGGCCTGGGCTGCACCGTCGCCAGCTAGCATTGGCCTGTGGGCTCCTCTGATGGGCTTGAGGGCCATGCTACTGCACTTCAACCTTCCTTCATATATAACTTCTTCATCTGGACTCCATTTGGACTATTCTTGGATTCGTTGGACTCTGTTCATTATCTTGGACCTAGTTCTGAGCTTATTGTTGACTGAATCTTAAGGTATTTTCTCAACACCGCCTCCATCGCCACCCTCATCCACCTACGCCGCTGCCCTCACCCACCCCACTGGTCCCCCACATGACCCCATTGCTTTGCGGACACCACCCCCTGCGGCCCATCACACCTCCGGCACCGCACCCTATCCTGCTAATCGCCCATGCTGGCCCCTGGCCACCCTGCATGCCTGCACTCTGGCAATCTGGCACCACACCTTCATGCTGCACGCCTGCACTCCAGCACTCCGGCACCACACCTCCATGCTGCATGCTTGCCCCAATCGTAGAAAAAAAATGAAGTGGGCTAGCTTGGTTTTAACCCACAGCCCACGTGGACTAGGGTCGGGCTAAATTTTTGCAACCCATTTTAACAAATGGACAAAGCCCAGTCTGATCCACATAATTATAGCCCACATGGGCTAGGACTGGGTCAGCCCATTTTGACAGCTCTAATCCTCGCATCCATCCTATATTCCATGCATCCTCCATTCCTTCTCTTCCTCCTTTGCTAATGATCGCCGACGATCCCAGCTCATCTAGCTTCTTCATGTGCACTCCTATTCGTCCTGAGCCTCAAGCTAGCAAACTCAAAATCTTTGGAGTTGTGTGGTCTTCTTTCTCTTTTGATCTAGTGATGAGTGGGTTTTCCTTCTCCAAGTACAAGCAATCATTGACCTTGCCGAACTAGGGCATTCACATCGTGTCGAAGAAGAAGGCTAACTTAAAATATAAACTCTATCTCAACCATGGTAAGGTTACTTAATGGAAGATTTTAATTTCTTACTAATTTTATTTCTTGGATTCATGTTGTATTATTATAGATATAAATTCTTGATTTATCCTCTTGGTTGCTACATATTCTTCCTTGCACGAAAACATGGGTTTCAAGGGGGTTGATTCATATTTGGATTAAGAAATTTTATGATTTTATCACTACAAGAAAATAGATCTTTTACGATAAAATTATTTATGATGAATTTTTTTATTATAAATAAAAATATTTATGATAAAAAAAATTTCATCGTAAATAAAAAATATTTATGATGCAAAATATTTTTTTATAAATAATTAATTATTTATGATAAAAAATTAGTTTCCATCATAAATATCAATTATTTATGATGGAAACATTTCATCATAAATAATTTGAACAAAATAAATTACTTAAAAAATTAAAAAAAATATCAAATTATTTACCATAAAAAATTTACATCATAAATAATCAATTATTTATGATAAAAATAAGATTTATATCATAAATAATTAATTATTTATGATAAAATATCTTCATCATAAATAATCTACAAAAATAAATTATTTAAAAATTAAAAAATATTAAATTATTTATGAGGAGATATTTCATCATAAATAATTTATTACTTATGATGCAATTTTTTTCATCATAAATAATCAATTATTTGTGATGTAATATTTTCATCATAAATTATATAAATAAAATAAATTATTTAAAAAATTTAAAAATATTAAATTATTTATGATAAAAATATTATATCATAAATAATTAATTATTTATAATAAAAATATGGTTCACATCATAAATAATTAATTATTTATAATAGAATATCTTCATTATAAATAATCTATAAAATAAATTATTTAAAAAATTTAAAAATATCAAATTATTTATAATGGAGATATTCTATCATAAATAATTCATTATTTATGATGCAATTCCTATTTTTACCATAAATAATTGATTATTTATGATGTAATATTTTTATCATAAATTATCTAAATAAAATAAATTACTTAAAAAATTAAAAATAATGAATTATTTATGATGGAAATATTTCATCATAAATAATCAATTATTTATAATAAAAATAGAATTTGCATCATAAATAATCTATACAAATAAATTATTTAAAAAATTTAAAAATATTAGATTATTTATGATAGAAATATTTCATCATAAATAATTGATTATTTATGACATAAATCCTATTTTCATCATAAATAATTAATTATTTATGATGTAATATTTTCATCATAAATTATTTGAATAAAATAAATCACTTAAAAAAT
This sequence comes from Cocos nucifera, assembly GCA_006176705.1. Classification (NCBI taxonomy): domain Eukaryota; kingdom Viridiplantae; phylum Streptophyta; class Magnoliopsida; order Arecales; family Arecaceae; genus Cocos; species Cocos nucifera. Next base: position 498,126 of record QRFJ01000571.1, read on the forward strand.
TAAAAAAAATTAGATTATTTGTGATGAAAATTTTATGTCATACATAATCAATTATTTATGATGAAAATAGAATTTACATCATAAATGATCAATTATTTATGATGAAATATCTTCATCATAAATAATCTAACCAAAATTTTAAATTTAAAAATAGAAAAATATGGACTATTTTAAAAATAAAAAAAAGACAAAGATGTGCCATGCATAATCAATGTGATAGGGTTGAGGGGTGCGAGCACATCCACTGTTAGCTAGCCTGTAAGCAAATTAATATTTTTTCTAATTTTTTTTAAAATTAATATTTTTTTAAAAAAATATTTTTATTTTTTTAAAATATTATATAATTTTAAAATTTAAAATTTATTTTTATCATTCATTATTTAAATAATTATCATGCAAGCATTGTCATAAAATATCATCTTAATCTAGTAACTCTAGCTATGCAGATCGAAAAAAATTTAATTTTGACAGTCATGAATGACTGCATGATGATCTGATAGATAGAAATCACTGATGGATTCAAAATTTTATAATGACGATCTTTATGACATTTGTAGCATACTATCAAAATTTTATTTTAATCAAATATTATTATTATGGTTAATTTAGTATGTGATGATTTGAACCATTAAATAAAAAATGAGTGATCAAAAGGCCAAACAGCGTTCGATTAAGATGATTGTTTAGATAAATGATCTTTTTTACTATTTTCATTATTTATATAGTGATGATTATAAAATTTAAATCATATGTATATGAATCATCCATATTAAGCAGATCTTACAAAAATATAAGTATAATTACTTAAAGACCTTAAGAATAAGTATCAAGAGACATGTAATTTTGGATCGTTCATATATATGCAGTTTGAATTTTATGATCTCAATTGTACAAATGATCTAAGTAGTAGCAAAAATTATTTATTTAAAAAATTATCTTATTCAAACATCATTTGACCATTTGATCACTTTTTTTTATTTAATGATTGAAATCATCTTGTACTAAATTGACCATGATAATGATGTTCGATTAAAGTAAAATTTTGATAGTATACTATAAATATCATAGAAATTATCATTATAAATTTTTAAATCCATCGATGATTTCTATCTATCAGATCATTATGCGATCATTCGTGACCATCGAAATTAAATTTTATCGATTTACAAAGCTAGAGCTACCGGATCAATGCGATCTTTTGTAACGATACTCACACAATAATTATTTAAATAATGAATGATAAAAATGGACTTCAAATTTTAAAATTATATAATATTTAGAGAATAATAATTTTTTAAAAGAATACTATTTTTTAAAAAATAAAAAAAATTTAATTTACCCATGAAGGGAAATCCTGATTTTCCGGTCCAGGTTCGTCCAGATCTGATCAGATCAAGAGATATATTTCTAAAATTTTTCTCTTGATTCCAGTCAGATCTTGATATGTTTCAGATCTGATTCTTATTATTTTAATAAATAAAATAAAATAAGATAAATTAAATCAAATTTAATTTACCTGATTTGGGTAATCCTATTACCCTGTAGATGATCCTGATTGCAGCGGAAGGTTCTGGATCTAGCCACGCAAGCGCCTGGCCTCTACCAGTATCCATTCGGGTTGGATCTGGAGATCCTCTTCTTTTCTATCACGTCTCCAAAAATCAGATCTGGATCTGATCTGGAGGACCTTCAAAACTCCTTTTGAAGATCAGCAGTCGTCCTTTGCAGCAGTGCAGCCTTCTTCTTTTGATCGCCTTTCTTTTGATTTGGAACGCACCAATCAAAAAATCCAAAACTCTTTTGGACGTGGAGAGGAGAAGGAGGAGAAGTTTAGGCATGGAGGAAGAGGAGAGAAGCAGCCTTGGGGCGTGGGAAATCTCTATTTGTTTTGGGTTGGGCGCAGGGTCTTATTTATAGACCTCTTGTGATCCAACTCCTCTTATTCTCAACCAATCACAATCCTTTGTGAAATCAAATCTAAATCTGATTGGTTGGAATAGAGTCCCCTGGATTTCTCCTTAGAGGGTGCCTAAGACCAGTCAAACTGGATTCTTAGTAGAACTTTGATTGGAATCCAAAAGGGAGGTGGAGTCCTTATCCAACAAGGACTCCAAGGCGCCTCCAACTTGGGCGCACGCCTAGGGTGGCGTGCGCCCTCCTCCTTGCCAGGTTCTGGCAGGGGGACAGGCCCCCACCAGTTCTCCAATAGGTGCGTGACATGTGGACAAAAGTCAAAGTATCTATGGTCAATATTTGACCAGTCAAAGGTCAACTTTTGACCAAAGTCAAAGGACCAAAAATGGCAGGTGACCAAAAATGGTAGGTCATGTCTTATAAAATAAGACAACCTTCTCTAACATAGACAACCTCCAGTTAGACCATATGAAGGCCTCTGATTGAGCACAAACTCCTTTGGCTCAGTCAGGACAACTTATTTGTGATAGTAAAAGAAGAACGTTAGGTTCAATCGAGTGCTAGCACGATTTCCTTGAACCTAATTGAATCTCATTCAGATCAATTGAATTAGATCAGTTCAATTGATGATCACCAGATTCAAACCCTTGTTTGTGTGATCCAGTTAGGTTCAGTTCTGTATGGTAATGGGATATGTCATGATCTCTATCATCGACATCATCGAAACTCCTTTCGATGGATCAGAACTCTTCTGATTCGAACAGCTAGAATGATCGATCATCTAAATCATTCTAATTGCTCCCAAAATCCACCAGTGACACCTAGCAGTATATGGTGGCAACCCATCAGAGCTGAATGCGAATCTCTTGGTGCAGCTACCTGTGTGATTAAGTTCTTCTATCTTGAGCCCCGATCAGATTAGGGTTAAGGTAAACTCGTCAAACCCTAGTCTCTGTCATATGATATAATCATTCGATTCGAGTCCAATGTGAAAACCTAAATAGAAACTCTTTCTATTATTTCACTCTGCCATGGCCATGGGCTTCAGGACTTGATTCTCATGATTATCATAGGGCTGCTCCTCTACCACCGAGGTAGATAGATCCCATCTTGATGCAATCTAGTTCCTATAATGAACATGTTATAGCCAACATACACCTCAGGGTTCCATATGGCTAGGAGATCGAGTAATGGTGTAGTCAAACTATAACACCCTCAAGGTGAACTATCGATGCATCTCAGGTCAAAGAATCAGACACACTACTGCAGCATCGAGTCAGTCATTGACGAGAAGGTAGACTTCCTAATGACTACTCGAGGTTGTCACGCTTAGTGCCCTCGTTCTCTAACGAGTATCTGTACTTTCACTCCGGTGTCTCCACACCGTAGACTCAAGACTCATCTACTAAAGAGAAACGATCGTACACCAACCTTTCGGATCAATCACCATCCTCGTGATGATCCTATGGTTGGGAGCTGTTTATGAGTTAATAATGATTATTCATGTCTTAAATTTTCAACTCTTAAAAATATGAATTATCATTACCATTAACTCAAAGGATGTATCACAGACACTAAATACACAGATGTGATAGAAAATAACCCATTTTATTGATTATAGTCAGAATTACAATTTTGCCCCTAGAAGTGTATTACAAGTGTCAGCCAATTCTGGCTTCCAGGGCACATATATCTAACAATCTCCCACTTGTCCTAAAGCCAATTGGCTATAAGTCTAAGTCCCATCTTCTCAAGGTGGGCTTCGATCTTCTGCTGTCCCAATGGCTTTGTAAGTGGGTCTGCCACATTATCTGCGGAGTTGACTCTCTTGACCTCAACGTAACCTTTCTCAAGGTAATCACGGATGAGATGATATCACCGCTCAATGTGCTTGGACTTCTGGTGAGACCTCGGCTCCTTAGCAAGGGCTATGACGCCATTGTTGTCGCAGTAAAGAGGAATGGCATCTGATGGCATTACTCCAATTTCTGCAGCAAACTTCTTGTACCAGAATGCTTCCTTTACAGCCTCTGATGCAGCTATATATTCTGCTTCCATGGTGGAATCTGCTATCACAGTTTGCTTGAAACTCTTCCAGCTGACAGCTCCACCATTGCACACAAACAGACTTCCAGATGTCGACTTTCGATCATCTATATCGGACATGAAGTCCGAGTCTGTGTATCCCTGGACCAAGAGTTCTCCGTTACCAAAGACCAACACCATATCCTTAGTTCTTCTCAAGTACTTAAGGATACATTTCACAGAAGTCCAGTGTTCTTCAACTGGATTTGACTGATATCTGCTTGTGACACTCACAGCATGGGCTATATCAGGTCGTGTACATAGCATGGCATACATGAGGCTCCCTATTGCAGAAGCATAAGGGATCTTGCTCATGCGTTTTATTTCCTCAGGTGTGCTGGGGCACATCTTCTTGGAAATATGAATACCATGTCTGAAGGGTATTAATCCCCTCTTAGAGTTTTTCATACTAAACCTCTTTAGTACTTCCTCTATGTACATCTTCTGTGAAAGTCCTAGCATCTTATTCGGTCTATCCCTATAGACCTTAATTCCTAGAATAAAGGATGCTTCACCTAGGTCTTTCATGGAGAATTCCCTGGACAACCACACCTTGACTGATGTCAACATGGGAATATCATTCCCAATAAGGAGGATGTCATCCACGTACAATACGAGGAAGACAACAGCGCTCCCACTGACCCTTTTGAAAACACATGGTTCCTCTTCATTTTTGATGAAACCAAACTTTTTGATCACATCATTGAAACGAGTGTTCCAGCTCCGAGATGCTTGCTTAAGTCCATATATGGACCTTTGCAGCTTGCAAACCTTGTGATCAGTATCACTGGATGTGAAACCTAGCGACTGTTCCATATAGATATCTTCCTCAAGATATCCATTTAGGAATGCCGTTTTCACGTCCATTTGCCATATTTCATAATCGAAATAGGCTGCAACGGCAAGCAATGTGCGGATGGATTTTAGCATAGCTACCGGGGAAAAGGTATTCTGATAGTCAATGCCTTCACGTTGACTATAACCTTTTGCCACCAGTCTAGCCTTGAATGTCTCCACATTCCCATCTGCACCAATCTTTCTCTTGAAGATCCATTTACAC
>QRFJ01000571.1:504184-557442 GCA_006176705.1 Cocos nucifera
TTTCGTTCCTTGTGAAAAGAGTATGTGTTTTTATGCCCATCATGTACAGCCTTTCTATCATATTGCCAAGGTCTACCTAACAACAAGTGACAAGCATCCATGGGAATAACATCGCACAGAACTTCATCTCGATAATTCTTCCCAATGGAAAATGATATAAGGGCTCGTTTGGTTACCTTCACATCACTTCCTTTGCTAAGCCACTGAAGCTTGTAAGGTTGAGGATGTTTCGATGTTGGTAGCTTCAGTTTTTCAATCATGGTTGTCGAGGCGACATTGGTGCAGCTTCCTCCATCGATAATCATCGTACACACCTTCCCGTTAATAGTGCAACGGGTGTGGAAGATGTTCTCCCTTTGCTCATTTTCTTCGGGAGATATCTCAGCATGTAATGCTCTCCGTATCACCAACAACTCGCCATCATCAGCTTTTTCAACGATATTCTCGGATTCTTTAGCTTCAGAATCATTCTGGTCATGTTCATCGCTGGCCTCTTGAAGTTCCAAATCGATCTTCTCAATTTCTTGAAGAGTCATAACTCTCCGATTTGGACAATTAGCTTGCAAATGCCCATAGCCATGGCACTTAAAACACTTCCTTGTGTCACCATCAACTTTCTTGCTGGTTTCTTTGACGGGTTCCACCAACTTCTCTTTACCCTTAGCTTTCGACGAAACACCTTCATATTTGCTTGAGGAAGCACCCCTAAAGTAGGATGTCCCCTTCGAGGAGGTTCTGGAAGAAAACCTCTTGCTACTCTTTAGTTGTTTCTCAACCTTCATTGCTAGCTTGCAAACATCTTCGAAGGACCAATAAGGCTGAAGTTCAACCAAATCAGCAATTTCCTGATTCATGCCACCAAGGAATCGAGCGATGGTTTGCTCGGGAACTTCTGGAACTTCACACCTCATCATGAGTTGTTCGAACTCACGAATATATTCTTCAATACTCATCCCTTGTTGTCTTAGGGAATTCAACTTGAGAAACAGATCTTGCTTATAGGTATCGGGCAAGAACCTCTTCTTCATAAGTTTCTTGAGTTTATCCCAAGACTTGATTCGGCTTTTCCCTTCTCTAGCTCGCTGATGCTTTAAATTCTCCCACCATAGAGAAGCATATTTAGTAAGTTTCAGAACAGCGACCTTGCACCTCTTCTCATCCGAGTAGGACTTGAAGTCAAAAACTCGTTCAATGGCATGGAGCCAATCAACAAAGTTGTCAGGATTGAGACTACCTTCGAACTCAGGTGCATCTGCTTTAATCTCACGGTCATTCTCATGGTGTCTTCTTCTTCTTCTCCGAACTCGGTGCTCAGAAGCACTAGAGTTGCCTCCAGTGGAATTAGAATCATCATTAGAATTGTGATGCGAATCTGAATTGTCATGGTGTCGCTGAACATCGGGACGCCTTGCTGGTTGCTCTTGTCTTGCCGGGTTCTCTAGGAGATTGAGAACTCGCTCCATTTGCCTTTGGAGATTCTCTATAGCACGATCTCGCCTTAGGTCGTGCGCTTGCTCCAAAGTCAAGCCTCGTGGAACTTGTTCGTCACCCATGATAAGTAGAAGATAACATTACAAAGGAATCACTCAAGATAAGTTCAACCTTGAGCTCTGATACCAACTTGATGCGTGCGTGGGCGAGTGACTCCGAACAGAAAATTTCAGGATTGCGCGATTTTGGGAAAAATGGGCGTAACTTCCTCAATACAGGTCGGATTGACCCGATTCCAAAAGTCACAGATCAAGGACTCGTAGATCTACAACTTTCGTGTTTTGAGTTTCCACAAATAAGCTCTGTGGAGTGAGCGATTCTGGGAGGAAGTGGACGAGGCACTGTGTTTGTGGGGATGTGTGTAACTCGAGGATATGGAAGGTTTATCACCTAAGCCTAAAGGCACAAGCCACCAGCCAAGGATAAAGGACCGAGATAGTTGCAGTTCACCACCAAGGCTTAAAGGAAATTCCACCGGCCAAGGATAAAGAACTGTTTGATTCACCACCAACGACGTTGGATAAAGAATCGAGATAATAATTCAACTCACAAAGAGGAATTTTCATTCATTCAACCAGTCTGATTACAAAATGAGAATATGTCTCATTATATAGATATTAGACTCAGAATTGAAAACAACATGGGAACTACCCAAACATTAAAGACTAAACAAAACTGAAATAGCATTAAAGGTCTAGGAACTAGGGAATGCAATAAATGACATGGGGACTAGGAGTCTTATCTCTTCAGCCTTCAAAATTCGTCCACCAACAATAACTAGCAAATATCTACTTCCAAAGAGCATTAAATCACTATGGAACTTATCCTGAATAACTCCCCTTTGATATATCATCGATCAGCAACGAATTTTGATATTGGTATCATCATTCCTTAACCCATCGAAGCAAGTTGTAACCGAAGTTAGTCTTGGCATGAATAAGTACCGATAGTGTTTGTTTTGCCGAAGGAATCTGCTCAGGACTTAAGGATTGATCAGTAGTCTCGGATGCTCCCGCATCAGTCTGCATTGGCAACATATCTACCAGGGTTCCCCTATAAACAACCAACCAGCATCCTGCATTGACCTAAGCCTTTAATTTTAAAATCAATTAGACATCAGCCCTAGGAACTCGAGCTCAATAGGATAAGGAAATCCTAAGAGTTGAACCAAGGTTAGGATTAGTCAATTTGACTGGTGTCTAGGAAAAGTGGTTCAGGGATGATTGGGCCCGAAGGAAGATGGTTTCTAATTGATTCCATTAACTTACCTGACCAAGCATAATTGGTGTCTAAGGCAAGCAATGGGAGGGACTACCCACCGACCTTACACTTACCTAGCCAGTTGATTGGCTGAATCCTTACACTTGGAAGGACTTGAAGGTGACCTTGGCAGTTAGAAGCTATCTAGAAGTAGGATAACTCATGTCAGGATTGATTGCTTGAACCAACATCAAACCTGAATTAAACCTAATTCTTCTTCTCTTTTCTTAGCTTCTAGGACTCCTTAGGACCTCTTCTCTAGAACTCCTCTCTTTCTTCTTCTTTCTCCTCTAAAAATAAAATAAAATTAAATTAAACTAACTAAAAAAATATTAAAAATGAATAATTAAATTAAATTAAATTAAATTAAAATAAATTCTAAAAAAAGAATCTAAAAAATTTTGAACCATACATTAGGGTTACACTAATACATGCACGGTAGGAAATCGCTTTTTTGATTTAGTTAAACTTAATTGAATGGTTGATTCACATTAAACTAGATAATCAAATGGCTAATCTGAACCTAATAGTCCATAAAATTAGATAAAGTTGACCTTCTTGCTCAGAAATTAGATCAACTCCTAATCCTAGGTCAACAATCTCCGGCATAATTCACATCACCTAGCCCAATCCATCGTGTTGCACAATTTTTATATTTTATCCAAGAACAAGTTCAAGCTACTCAAGGCTACTCTAAGCCGGTTAATAATCTTTTTTCAAATTCATATAACCAGCATTGGAGTAACTACTCTAATTTTTCTTGGATATCTTAAGAGACTCAGGCTTAGACCCAAATTTCACCTATCCAAAACTATTAGAATAGGCCTCAATACCAAAACTATGCCTATAATAATGGTCGGCCTAGTCAATTTATCCAGCCATCATATTACAATCATCCCTCATACCCACCTCCTCAATAGACCAATCTAGCTGATGATAGATTTAACCAACTTCAACAATTAATTTTGACTCAACAACAATCTACCAACTAGAGACAACTTTGACTACTTCATAACCTTTACCAATGATTTATCTTAGTATGGATATGTGTATCTTATGAGACACTAGTCTGAAGCCTTTGAAAAGTTTAAGGAATTCAGACATGAAGTTGAAAAGCAAACTAAAAAATTCATTAAGATTCTTCAATCAGATCAAGGAGGTAAATACCTTAGTCAAGAATTCCTAAACTATCTCAAGCAAAATGGTATAGTCTCTTAATGGACTCCACCTAGAACATCTCAACTCAACGGAGTTTTAGAACGGAGGAACCAGACCCTATTAGATATGGTCTGATCCATGATGAGTTTCACAGACCTTCCTGATTTTCTTTGGGGACATAGTCTGTTAACTGCTATATATTTACTTAATAGTGTTCCCTCTAAAATCGTTCCTACCACACCGTATGAGATATGGCATGGTAAGAAATCAAGTCTGAGTCATGTCAGAATTTGGGGTTGTTCGGTTTATGTCAAAAGATAATAAGCGAACAAGTTAGACTATAGGTCCTTTAGAGCTCGATTTATTGGATATCCTAAATAGACATTAGGATATTATTTCTATATTCCAGAAGACCATAATATGATTGTGAGTCGGCATGCCATTTTTCTTGAAAAATATTTTATTCAAGATGGCGGCATTGGAAAGCAGATCAAGCTCGAGAAGAAAGTCTCACAAGAGCAACGAGCTGAGGACCCTATGGAACCAAATCAGGTTGAGCCAATATAATCACTCCCTCCTCCACCTCGTAGATCGAAAAGAATTTTCCATCCCCCTGAGAGGTACTTAGATACTATTTCAGAGAAAGTAGAGGAAATGTTCCTCGTAGGTAATGGGGTTCATGGTGATGATCCCAAAACCTATGATGAGGCGATATCGGATATCAACTCCGAGAAATGGTTAGAGGTAATGAAGTCAGAAATTGACTTGATGCACTCAAACCAAGTCTGAACCTTGGTAGATCCACCTGAAGGTATAGTACCTATTGGGTGTAAATGGATCTACAAGAGAAAGATTGGTGCAGATGGGAATGTGGAGACATTTAAAGCTAGATTAGTGGCAAAAGGATATAGTCAGTGTGAAGGCAATGACTATCAGGATACATTTTCGTCAGTAGCTATGCTAAAATCAATCTACACATTGCTTGCTGTTACAGTCTATTTTAATTATGAAATATGGCAAATGAATGTGAAAACGGCATTCTTAAATGGATACCTTGAGAAAGATATCTATATGGAACAATCGCTAGGTTTCATATCCAGTGATGCTGATCACAAAGTATGCAAGCTGCAAAGGTCCATATGTGGACTTAAGCAAGCATCTCGGAGTTGTAATACTCATTTTAATGATATGATCAAATTATTTGGTTTCATCAAGAACGATGAGAAATCATGTATTTTCAAAAGAATCAGTGGGAGCGCGATTATCTTCCTCGTTCTGTACGTGGATGATATCCTCCTTATTTGGAATCATATTCTTATGTTGACCATAGTTAAAATATGGTTATCTAAAGAATTCTCAGTGAAAGACCTAGGAGAAGCATCCTTCATTCTAGGAATTAAGATATATAGAAATAGACCGAATAGGATTCTAGGTCTTTCACAGAAGATGTACATAAAGAAAGTTTTAAAGAGGTTTAGCATGGAAAACTCCAAACATGACTTAATATAGCCCATGCTGTGAGTGTCACAAGCAAATATCAGTTGAATCCAGACGAAGAACACTAGACTTCTATGAAATGTATCTTTAAGTACTTAAGAAGAACTAAGGATATGTTGTTGGTTTTTGGTAATGGAGAACTCCAAGTTAAGGGGTATATAGACTCAGATTTTATGTCCGATATAGATGATCAAAAGTCAACATTTGGGAATCTGTTTGTGTGTAATGGTGGTGCTATCAGTTGGAAGAGTTTCAAGCAGACAGTAATAGCAGATTCCACCATAGAAGCAGAGTACATCGCTACGTCAGAAGCTACAAAAAAGGCATTCTGATACAAGAAGTTTACCGTAGATACCGGAGTGATGCCATAGGATGCTATTCCTCTGTACTACGATAATAATGGTGCCATAGCCCTAGCTAAGGAGCCAAGGTCTCACCAGAAATCTAAGCACATCGAGCGGCGATACCACCTCATCTGCAATTACCTCAAGAAAGGTTACGTCGAGGTCAAGAGAGTCGACTCCACAGATAATGTGGCTGACCCACTCACAAAGCCATTGGGCCAGCAGAAGATCGAAGCCCACCTTGAGAAGATGGGACTTAGATTTGTAGCCAATTGGCTTTAAGTCAAGTGGGAGTTTGTTAGATATGTGAGCCCTTGAAGCCAGATTTACTGACACTTGTATACACTTCTAAGGACAAAATTATAATTTTGACTATAAATAATAAAATGATTTATTTTCTATCGTTATGTGTATTTGAAAGTGTCTGTGATACATCCCCTGAATTAATGGCAATGATAGTTCATATTTTCAAGAGTTGAAAATTTAAGACATGAATTTTTATTATTAACTCATAAAATGCTCTCGATCGTAGGATCATCATGAGGATGGTGATTGATCCGGAAGGTTGGTGTATGATCACTTTTTTAGGATAGATGAGTTTTGAGTTTATGGTGTAGGGACACCAAAGCGAGAGTACAAGTACTCATTAGAGAATGAGGGCACTGAGCATGACCACCTCGAGCAGTCATGAGGAAGTCTACCTTCTCATCGATGACTGGCTCGAAGCTATAGTGGTGTGTCTGGTTCTTTGATCCTGAGGTGCATCGATAGTTCACCTTGAGGGTGTTATAGTTTGACTACACCATAACTTGATCTCCTAGCCATTCAGAATCCTGAGGTGTATGTTGGCTATAGCATGTTCATTGTAGGAAATTGGATTGCACCAATAAGGGATCTATCTACCTCGGTAGATGAGGAGCAGCCCTATGATGATCATGAGAATCAAGTCCATAAGCCCATGGCCATGGCAGAGTGAAATAATAGAAAGAGTTTCTATTAGGGTTTTCACATTGGACTTGAATCGAATGATTAATTCATATGATGGATATTAGGGTTTGACGAGATTCACCTTAACCCTAATCCGATCGGGGCTCAAGATAGAAGGAACTTAATCACACAGGTAAAACTGCACCCAAGAGGTTCGCTTTTAGTTCTGATGGGTTGCCATCCATATACTGCTAGGTGTCACTGGTGGATTTTGGGAGCAATTAGAATGATTTGGATGATCGATCATACTAGTTGTCTGAATCAAAAAAATTCTGATCCATCAAAAGATGTTTCGATGATGTCGATGATAGAGATCATGACATATCCCATTATCATATGGAACTTAACCTAATTGGGTCACACAAACAAGGGTTTGGATCTAGATATCATCAATTGGATTAACCCAGTTCAATTGATTTGAATATGATTCAATTAGGTTCAAGGAAATCATTCTAGCACACGATTGAGTCTAATATTCTCCTTTAACAATCATTAAAACCTATCTCGACTGAGCCAAATGTGTTTGGGCTCACTCAGAAACCTTTACTTGATTTGGCTGAAGCTTGTCTAGATTAGAGAAGGGTTATCTTAATTTATGAAATAAATTTGAGACAACACCTGCCATTTTCCATCACCTACTAAATCTTATTTTTGGACTTTGGTCAAATATTGACCTTTGACAGCTAGACATTTGCCCATATGTCATGCACCCATAGGAGAGAATCTTGGGCCTTAATCCATTGCTAAAAAGCAGAGAGACTAGGGGTGCATGCCTAGGGAGGCGTGCATCCCATGAGGATATAAGATGGAGTTCCATATAGATGGGACTCCAGTTGCTTTAGGGAATCAAACTTGGTGGTGCCAAGAAGACTTGTTTGACCCAGTCTTGACACCACGTAAGAAAAGTTTTGAGGGATTCTAATCTGATTGGATCAGATGATGTCATTCCATCAATCAGATTTAGATCTGATTACACAAAGGACCGTGATTGGCCCGGATGATATGGCACTTCATGGCACAGCAGGGTCTATATAAATCCTATCTATGCCTAGCATTAGAGCTTCTAACTTTAACCCATGCTACAAAGCTTTTCTCGCTCCTTCTCCATACCACCCTTTGGTCCTCTCTCTCCTCTCCATGCCCAAGAGTTTTTGGGCACGAGTTAGGTGTGATCCAAGCAAGTGAAAGGTGATAGGAAAGGAAGAAGGCAGCACTGCTGTAAGAGACAATGGTTGTTCTTCAAAAGTCTTTGAAGACCATCAAGATCAGATCTAGATCTAATTTTTGGAGAATTGATTGAGAAGAAGAAGATCTCTAGATCCTGTCTGAGTGGATACTGGTAGAGTCTAGGCGCTTGTGTGGCTACATCCAGAATGTCAGGCAAACATCGGGATCATCATAGGATAATTGGATTACCCAAAATAAAGTTATAATTAAATTAAATTAAATTAAATTTTTATTTTATTTTATTTTATCAGATCAATAAGATCAAATCTGAAGAGTCTCAGATGTAATTAGGATCTTAGAGAAAAAATTTTGAAATATCCCTCTTGATCCACTCAGATCTAAACGAACCTGATCTGGAAAATAAGATTTTTTTCTTCATAATGTACCTGCACCATTAAGGCATTTTGGTAGAGTACCACATCAACTGGATAAATACTATGGTTTCTTGGTCCAACATGGTGATTTCATCGAACTCAATTAGAATGATGAGGATCCAATCACCTATATGGATGCAATGCAAAGACTTGATTCTGAGAAATGGTTCGAGGCCATGAAGTCTGAAATGGAGTCTATGAAGGTCAACGATATGTGGACATTGATTGACCCACTCGAAGGGGTTAAACTCATTAGGTGTAAGTGGATCTTCAAAAGGAAAAGAGGTGTAGACAAAAAGGTGGAGATCTATAAAGCCCATCTAGTTGCCAAGGGGTTAAAGGGAAAATCTTATTTTCCAGATTAGGTTCGTTCAGATCTGATTTGTCCAAGAAAAATATTTTAAATTTTTTTTTCTTAGATCTAAATCAGATTTGATATTTTTTTGATCTAATTTGATGAATCTAATAAAATAAAATAAATAAGATTTAATTTATAACTCATTTTTGGGTAATCTTATTATCCTGTGATGATCCTGCTGATTTGCTGAGGTTCTGGATGCAGCCATGCAATCGTCTGGCCTCTACCAGTATCCACTTGGGCAGGATTTAGAGATCTTCTTCTTCTTAATCTTTTCTCCAAAGATCAGATCTTGATCTGATCTTGAAGATCTTCAAAATAATTTTTGAAGATCCAATGTGGTCTTTTGCAGTAGTGTGCCTTCTTTCTTTCTTGTTGCCTTTCTCTTGCCTGGATGGCACCAAACTTGAGCCCAAAGCCTCCTGGGCGTGGAGAGGAGAGAGAGGATTAGAGGTAGACATGGAAGAGAGGGGAGAGGGCTATGTGGCATGGGCAAGGGGAGAGCTCTCTCAAACCTAGGCGTAGATAGGGTTATATATATAGACCCTACTGCACCATGCAGTGCCACATCATCTAGGCCAATCACGTCTCTACGTGCAATTAGATCTAAATCTGATTGGTGGAATGACATCATCTTATCCAATCAGATGAGAGCCCCTCTCAAACATCCTTAGGTGGTGCCAAGATTGGTCAAAGTAGAGTTTTTGGCACCACCTTGTTTGATACCATGAAGCAACCTGTTATCCCATCTATGTGGAACTTCAGGCATCATTATCTTGGGCACATGCCTCCCTAGGCATACACCCCCTCCTTTCCTCTTTCTAGCAGGGGGACAAGAGGTCAAATCTCTCTCCTATGGGTGCATGAAAAATGGGCAGATGTCTAAGTGTCAAAAGTTAACATTTGACCAAAGTCAAAAGACAAGAATTAGTAGGTGATGAAAAATGGTAGGTGTTGTCTCATATTTTTTTTATAAAATAAGACAATCCTTTTCTGACCTGGACAAGCTTCAGTTAGACCAAGTAAAGATACCTGAGTTAGCCTAACACATTTGGCTCAGTCGATTTCCCGAACCAGGTTCGTTCAGATCTGATCAGATCAAGAGATATATTTAAAAAAAAAAAATTTTGATCCTAATCAGATCTAAAATATTTTAGATCTGATTCTTATTATTTTAATAAGAAAAATAAATTTAGATAAATTAAATCAAATTTAATTTACCATGAAGTGGGTAATCCTATTACCCATTGATGATCCTATAAGCAGCGGAAGGTTCTGGATCTGGCCACGCAAGTGCCTAGCCTCTACCGGTATCTACTCGGACTGGATCTAGAGATCCTCTTCTTCTCTATCATGTCTCTAAAAATTAGATCTGGATCTGATCTAGAGGATCTTCAAAATATTTTTCAAAAATTAGCAGTCGTCCTTTGCAGCAGCGCAGCCTTCTAGCTTTCAGTCGCCTTTCTCTCGTCTAGATTGCACCAACCAAGAATCCAAACCTCTTTGGATATGGAGAGGAGAGGGAGAAGGTGCTTTGGCATGGAGGAGGAGTGGAGAAGCAGCCTTGGGGCATGGAGAATTGTGATTTTCCAATCTTAATTTGAGTTGGGCGTAGGGTCTTATTTATAGACTGTCTGTGATCCAACTCCTCTTCTTCCCAACCAATCACAACTCTTTATGAAATCAGATCTAAATTTGATTGGTGGGAATAGAGTCCCCAGGATTCCTCCTTAGTGGGCGCCTAAGACCAATCAAAGTTGGTTCTTAGGAGAACTCTAATCGGAATCCAAAAAGGAGATGGAGTCCCTGTTGGACAGGGACTCCTGGGCACCTCCAACTTGGGCACACGCCAAGGGTGGCGTGCGCCCTTCTCCATGCCAGGTTTTGGTAGGGGGACAAGCCCCCACCAGCTCTCCAATAGGTGCGTGACATGTGGACAGAAGTCAAAGAATCAATGGTCAATGTTTGACCAGTCAAAGGTCAATTTTTAACCAAACTCAAAGGATGAAAAATGGCAGGTGACCAAAAATGGTAGGTAATGTCTTACAAAATAAGACAACCTTTTTCTGACTTGGACAAGCTCCAGTCAAACAAAGTAAAGGCTTCTAAATTAGTACAAACTTCTTTGGCTTAGTCAGGACAACTATTTATGATAGTAAAAGAAGAATGTTAGGTTCAATCGAGTGCTAGCATGATTTCCTTGAACCTAATTGAATCTCATTCAGATCAATTGAACTGGATCAGTTCAATTGATGATCACCAGATTCAAACCCTTATTTGTGTGACCCAGTTAGGTTCAGTTCTGTATGGTAATGGGATATGTCATGATCTCTATCATCGACATCATCGAAACTCCTTTCGATGGATCAGAACTCTTCTGATTCGAACAGCTAGAATGATCGATCATCTAAATCATTCTAATTGCTCCCAAAATCCACCAGTGACACCTAGCAGTATATGGTGGCAACCCATCAGAGCTGAATGCGAACCTCTTGGTGCAGCTACCTGTGTGATTAAGTTCTTCTATCTTGAAGCCCCGATCAGATTAGGGTTAAGGTGAACTCGTCAAACCCTAGTCTCTATCATATGATGTAATCATTCGATTCAAGTCCAATGTGAAAAACTAAATAGAAACTCTTTCTATTATTTCACTCTGCCATGGCCATGGACTTCTGGACTTGATTCTCATGATCATCATAGGGCTGCTCCTCTACCACCGAGGTAGATAGATTCCATCTTGATGCTATCCAGTTCCTACAATGAACATGCTATAGCCAACATACACCTCAGGGTTTCGAATGGCTAGGAGACCGAGTAATGGTGTAGTCAAACTATAACACCCTCAAGGTGAACTATCGATGCATCTCAGGTCAAAGAACCAGACACACTACTGCAGCATCGAGTCAGTCATTGACGAGAAGGTAGACTCCCTAATGACTACTCGAGGTGGTCACGCTCAGTGCCCTCGTTCTCTAACGAGTACCTGTACTCTCGCTCCGATGTCTCCACACCGTAGACTCAAGACTCATCTACTAAAGAGAAGCGATTGTACACCAACCTTCCGGATCAATCACCATCCTCATGATGATCCTATGGTCGGGAGCATTTTATGAGTTAATAATGATTATTCATGTCTTAAATTTTCAACTCTTGAAAATATGAATTATCATTACCATTAACTCAAAGGATGTATCACAGACACTAAATACACATATGTGATAGAAAATAACCCATTTTACTGATATTGATCAAAATTATAATTTTGCACCTAGAAGTGTATTACAAGTGTCAGTCAATTCTGGCTTCTAGGGCACATATATCTAACACTTCAACCTCGACTGGAGATAAGATCTCCTCCGAGCTTCAACTTCGAAAGAAAATGAGATCTCTCTCTACTTTAATCGAAGATAAGATCTCCTCCGACCTTCAACCTCAACGGGTGTAGAGTCTAGAAAAGAACTTTGACAGTCATCTTTTTTATACTTCCTTCCTTCGAATTTCGAAATCGAGAGTGGAGGGATAATTATTGGGGATAAATCCTGCTCTCGCCGAAGTCCAGTATGATGCTTAGCCTAATATAACTGGTAATCATAGAAGAACTTCGATCGAAAACTCCTCCAATGGTCGAACTCCTTCTAGACTCCTCCAGCAGCCGAACTCCTACCGAACTTCTTGATAAGTACCATAAATTCACCAATAAAAGTATTAATTTATTAATTAAATTATATTAATTTTTAAGAATTATTAATTAATTGATCCATATTTTTGAGAAATTAATATTTTTACTGATTAAAAAATTAATTAAAAATAATAAAAATTAAAAAATAAAATTTTATAATCAATGGAAAGAGCTCATTTTTTTTATCATAACAAAATATGTTTCAAGTAAAATGGAGCTAAAACAAAGAAGATATGAATTTCTAAAGATAAAAGAAAAAAAAAATAAAAAAAAAGAAAATGGCTCAATTGGCTCCGCAAGCCAAGCCACCAAGCTGAGCCAAGCTGACTCAGCCGTGGAAGCCGTCAGCTGATCCACGATCCAGGCATGGACCACCAGCTCAGCAGAAATCGATGAATCATGGAGCAATATGTGGTGGACCTAGACCCTTAAAGGGTTCACAGAAAATCTATCGTGGCTCACAGGACATTTTGGACTTTTCATTCGATGATAGGAGATGCTGATTGATTGCGGCGTATTGTGTAGTCGGTTCATACGGTTCATGGCAACAGTAAAAGCACGATCGAAAGGATCCAGTTGATTGTGGTCAAGATCGGACGGTGGTGGTTATTTTCGGGTTTGATTCGAATTCCATCAGCGATCCAGCGCGATTCGATGGCCAGAAAACTAGTCGATGAAGATCCAACGATCTAGGAAGCTCCCAACTTGATTAGAACATTCAGAACTCGATCCAATGGCTAGATTTTCTCTTGATTAATGCAATCGGACGGCCAGAATTTAATCCAACCTGATTTGAGTCGATATGCATCTAAGTTTGATGATTTTTGATCCATTGGATTCCTATTGATAGCCAGATTTTATCCAAGGCAACAAAATTCATCCAGAACTCCTTCTAATCTAATTTTCATTCAGATTTCTCCATATTTTGATTATCAAAGAGTCCCTTAGTCCCACATTGCCTAGAAAAAAACTCTCCGGCCCTCCTAGCTCTATAAATAAGATCCCAGGCCTCTAGAGTTCATTATCTTCGATCAAGGTGAAGCTATGGTATAGGGTGATGTCAGGCTCTGGGTTAATGGCTGCTTTGAGGCAACTGGTGTTGAGAGGAAAAATTGGACTTCTACACCATCTTTCCACCCATGCCGATCCAAGATCAGAGATCAGGTTATTTTATTTTATTTTATTTTTAAATTTTATATATTTAAATTTTAAAATTTTAATTAATATAAATTTTATTTTATGGTTTTTAAATTCATGCTCTTTATTTTTATTGTAATTTAATTTCTATACTTTAATTATTGCACTTTATTTTATTGTAAGTAGATGCTAAGATCTACTAATTAGATCTTAGTACCAAGTTTTAATTTCTGTATCTTTTAATTTTTACTTTTTATTTTCTAACTTTACTTTTGATTTCAAATTCTTTTTTTTTTAAAAATAAAAATTTTAAATCTAAAAATACTATCTTTCCTATAGATTTGACCCGACTCACTGCTATCTACGTATTCTTAATAAGTCGGATTAAGCTAATAAATATGATGTCTTAATGATAGCATCGCATTCCTATCACCGTGCAACAGCCCTAGTCCTAGTAAAATCCTCCTGCTGATTATTGGCATGAGGAGGTTATTATGGATGAGTTGTACATCCAGGATAATGTAGTTGAAATATTATATTTTTATGATTATTAAGATTTTATTTCATTTCATGCATATTTAGTAGTTATGAATATGTCTTCTCGTTTTATGTATTTTTTGTAGATAGATTCAAAAGAGTGAGGATCAGATGTGGATCCACACAAGCAAGAGATGTGTGATAGCTAGCTGAGAGTAAGAGGATTGTCAACTAGTGCAACTAGATAGGACAGCCCATCAAGAGGGCTGGTAGCTTATTGACGAGTTTTTTAGGATTAGGTACATGAAAGGGTTTGCTCTATTCGTTCAACTATGGAAAACATAATGATAAGCTTCCTGCATATAAGGTTGAGTTTGTACGACTAATATAGATAAAGAAATAAATTTATATTATATGTTAATTTGCTAACTATCATAATTAACAATTTTATTTGATATTTTTATCCTTTGTTACTTTATTGTGGAGCAAATTTGTGCTTCCTCCAAATAGCCATGACTGGGTGCTAAAGTCCCTCAATTGAAAATAGAAAAAATTTAAGGCAAAGCTATAGTAGGACTATAAGAAAGAGGGTATGACGAGGAGGATGTTAATGGTACTTGTCCTCCCGATGTAGACACTCATCAATGCAGAGAGCTAGTTCACTATTGGTTCTCTAAGAGGGGATAGGTTGTATACACTTATCATATATTTTATATATTGTTGATTACTATTGTAGATTGTATATATATAAAAGATATATCATATTATTTACTTTATTTCATAAATATCTCCTGATATTTGTAGAGCTATACAAATAGCTAAATATGTTTCTCATGCATTGGGGTCCAAGAGTTATATATGATGTAGACTAAAATTTGTATGCTTCTTTCAAACTCTTTAGCATATTGCAAACTCTTTGTTAGAATAATTTGTTTTATATAGATACACTTATGCTCAAGGAAGGCTAAATTGGAATCAGAACTTGTGTTAGTCGGCTAGCGATACGAGTTGGTATGGGTCTATACTGAACTGGACCAATGCGAATTGATACAAAGAAGAACAAGGGAACCAAGGAGGAAAAAAGAAAAAGAGGGGAGGGGGAGGAAGGGAGAGGGAGAGGGGCAGAGAGGTAGAGCATGGCTAGAGGAGATACTGGCGGTGGCCATAGGCAAGCCAGGGCATACCCAAGGCCTCCACTTCCTCTACTAATTCTCGGTGAGAGAGAGGGGGGGGGGGGAAGAAAAAGAGGGAGAGGAAGCTACTAGAGAGGCTATCGAAGGGCCTCCGGTTGACCGCCATAGCCGTTCGATGGCGCAATCATGGTCTATCATACCGCAAACATAAAATAGAGGCGATTGACCCTATTTCATGGAGTTTTCTTAAAAATTCTGATCACAGTGAAGCTGGCATCACTTAAGTGAACCCAACACATCTATTGCCAACTTCATTATTTTTAGAATTTTTTTAAAAAAATTTTTAAATAATAAAGTCAGTAATTGATTTGCCGGCTTCACTTAAGTGAAGTTGATAAATCCATTGCCAGCTTTATTATTCATCATCATTTTTAAAAAAAATATGATAACTGAATGGAATGGTTGCCCCTATTCCATGACCGTGGCTTTGCCCATATATTTTTTGCCGCTCGATGGTCAGAGCGGCTACAATGGCCACTCGACGCCCTCCAGCAATCTCTCCATCGGCTGTGCCTTAATCCAATACCATCACTCTCCCCCCTCTCTCTCTTTCTCTTTTGATTAAAATTTCTATTGAGCGACATTGAGCTGTGGAGACCTCCGTGGCCCTTCAGGGCCTCAATAGGCCACCCCTAGCCTCCAACGGTGTCATCCTCTCTTTTCCTCCCCTTCTCTCTCTCTATTCCTCTCTTTCTCTCTCTTTCCCTCTCCCTCCTCTGATGTTCTGATTTGCCTAGCCAAACCATTCCGATTTGTTATCACTATGGCTCGAAACCCTAAAATATTTGGTTTGAGATGGTTCGGCGAACCCTGCTTATGCTTCTTAATTAAACTAAGTATCATTGATCATATGCCATGGATCATCATGATACTTATAAGTTTTATTGAAACTCTTAGACTTCTTTAATGAAATTGATATTTTAATGTTTATTGAATTGTGTATCATGTATGTATCATGTATGTATCATGTATCATATATCATATAATTGAATGGAAATCCTGATTTTTCGGTCCAGGTTCGTTCAGATCTGATCAGATCAAGAGATATATTTCAAAAAAAAATTTTTTTGATCTGTATCAGATCTGAGATATTTTAGATCTAATTCTTATTATTTTAATAATTAAAATAAATTTAAATAAATTAAATCAAATTTAACTTACCTTGAATCGGGTAATCCTATTACCCGTTGATGATCCTGTATGCAGTAGAAGATTCTGGATCTTAGCCATGCAAGTGCCTGGCCTCTATCGGTATCCACTCGGGTTGGATCTAGAGATCCTCTTCTTCTCTATCACGTCTCCAAAAATTAGATCTGGATCTGATCTGGAGGATCTTCAAAACTCCTTTTGAAGATCAGCAGTCGTCCTTTGCAGCAGTGCAGCCTTCTAGCTTTTATTCGCCTTTCTTTGATCTGGATCGCACCAACCAAGGTCCAAAACTCCTTTTGGACATGGAGAGCAAGGGGAGAAGGTGGTTTGGCATGGAGGAAGAGGGGAGAGGCAGCCTTGGGGCATGGGGAATTATGATTCAATCATCTAATCTGAGTTGGGCGCAGGGTCTTATTTATAGACTAACTGTGATCCAACTCCTCTTCTTCCCAACCAATCACAACCCTTTGTGAAATCAGATCTAAATCTGATTGGTGGGAATAGAGTCCCCTGGATTCCTCCTTAGAGGGTGCCTAAGACCAGTCAAAGTTGGTTCTTAGGAGAACTCTAATTGGAATCCAAAAAGGAGATGGAGTCCTTGTCCAACAAGGACTCCTAGGCGCCTCCAACTTGGGCACACGCCAAGGGTGGCATGCGCCCTCTTCCTTGCCAGGTTCTGGTAGGGGGACAGGCCCCCACCAGCTCTCCAATAGGTGCATGACATGTGGTCAAAAGTCAAAGTGTCAATGGTCAACGTTTGACCAGTCAAAGGTAGACTTTTGACCAAAGTCAAAGAACAAGAAATGGCAGGTGACCAAAAATGGCAGGTAATGTCTTACAAAATAAGACAACCTTTTCTGACTTGGACAACCTCCAGTCAGACCATATGAAGGCCTCTGATTGAGCACAAACTCCTTTGGCTCAGTCAGGACAACTTATTTATGATAGTAAAAGAAGAACGTTAGGTTCAATCGAGTGCTAGCACGATTTTCCTTGAACCTAATTGAATCTCATTCAGATCAATTGAACTAGATCAGTTCAATTGATGATCACCAGATTCAAACCCTTGTTTGTGTGACCCAGTTAGGTTCAGTTCTGTATGGTAATGGGATATGTCATGATCTCTATCATCGACATCATCGAAACTCCTTTCGATGGATCAGAACTCTTCTGATTCGAACAGCTTAGAATGATCGATCATCTAAATCATTCTAATTGCTCCCAAAATCCACCAGTGACACCTAGCAGTATATGGTGGCAACCCATCAGAGCTGAATGCGAACCTCTTGGTGCAGCTACCTGTGTGATTAAGTTCTTCTATCTTGAGCCCCGATCAGATTAGGGTTAAGGTGAACTCGTCAAACCCTAGTCTCTGTCATATGATGTAATCATTCGATTCGAGTCCGAATGTGAAAATCTAAATAGAAACTCTTTCTATTATTTCACTCTGCCATGGCCATGGACTTCTGGACTTGATTCTCATGATCATCATAGGGCTGCTCCTCTACCACCGAGGTAGATAGATTCCATCTTGATGCAATCCAGTTCCTACAATGAACATGCTATAGCCAACATACACCTCAGGGTTCCATATGGCTAGGAGACCGAGTAATGGTGTAGTCAAACTATAACACCCTCAAGGTGAACTGCCGATGCATCCTCAGGTCAAAGAACCAGACACACTACTGCAGCATCGAGTCAGTCATTGACGAGAAGGTAGACTCCCTAATGACTACTCGAGGTGGTCACGCTCAGTGCCCTCGTTCTCTAACGAGTACCTGTACTCTCGCTCCGGTGTCTCCACACCGTAGACTCAAGACTCATCTACTAAAGAGAAGCGATTGTACACCAACCTTCCGGATCAATCACCATCCTCGTGATGATCCTATGGTCGGGAGCATTTTATGAGTTAATAATGATTATTCATGTCTTAAATTTTCAACTCTTGAAAATATGAATTATCATTACCATTAACTCAAAGGATGTATCACAGACACTAAATACACATATGTGATAGAAAATAACCCATTTTATTGATTATAGTCAAAATTATAATTTTGCCCCTAGAAGTGTATTACAAGTGTCAGCCAATTCTGGCTTCTAGGGCACATATATCTAACAATCTCCCACTTGTCCTAAAGCCAATTGGCTACAAGTCTAAGTCCCATCTTCTCAAGGTGGGCTTCGATCTTCTGCTGGCCCAACGGCTTTGTAAGTGGGTCTGCCACATTATCTGTGGAGTTGACTCTCTTGACCTCGACGTAACCCTTCTCGAGAGGTAATCGCTGGATGAGGGCTCTGCATATCACCATTTGCTTGGAACTCTTCCAGCTGATCAGCTTGACCACCATTGCACACAAACAGACTCCCAGATGTCGACTTTCGATCATCTATATCGGACATGAAATCCGAGTCTGTGTATCCCTGGACTTGGAGTTCTCCATTACCAAAGACCAACATCATATCCTTAGTTCTTCTCAAGTACTTAAGGATACATTTCACAGAAGTCCAGTGTTCTTCACCTGGATTTGACTGATATCTGCTTGTGACACTCACAGCATGGGCTATATCAGGTCGTGTACATAGCATGGCATACATGAGGCTCCCTATTGCAGAAGCATAAGGGATCTTGCTCATGCGTTCTATTTCCTCAGGTGTGCTGGGGCACATCTTCTTGGAAAGATGAATACCATGTCTGAAGGGTATTAATCCCCTCTTAGAGTTTTCCATACTAAACCTCTTTAGTACTTCCTCTATGTACATCTTCTGTGAAAGTCCTAGCATCCTATTCGGTCTATCCCTATAGACCTTAATTCCTAGAATAAAGGATGCTTCACCTAGGTCTTTCATGGAGAATTCCTTGGACAACCACATTTTGACTGATGTCAACATGGGAATATCATTCCCAATAAGGAGGATGTCATCCACGTACAATACGAGGAAGACAACAGCGCTCCCACTGACCCTTTTGAAAACACATGGTTCCTCTTCATTTTTGATGAAACCAAACTTTTTGATCACATCATTGAAACGAGTGTTCCAGCTCCGAGATGCTTGCTTAAGTCCATATATGGACCTTTGCAGCTTGCAAACCTTGTGATCAGTATCACTGGATGTGAAACCTAGCGGCTGTTCCATATAGATATCTTCCTCAAGATATCCATTTAAGAATGCCATTTTTCACGTCCATTTGCCATATTTCATAATCGAAATAGGCTGCAACAGCAAGCAATGTGCGGATGGATTTTAGCATAGCTACTGGGAAAAGGTATCCTGATAGTCAATGCCTTCGCGTTGACTATAACCTTTTGCCACTAGTCTAGCCTTGAATGTCTCCACATTCCCATCTGCACCAATCTTTCTCTTGAAGATCCATTTACACCCAATAGGTACTATACCTTCTGGTGGATCTACCAAGGTCCAGACTTGGTTTGAGTGCATCGAGTCAATTTCTGACTGCATTGCCTCTAAGCCATTTCTCGGAGTCGATATCTGATATCGCCTCGTTGTAGGTTTTGGGATCATCACCATGAGCACCATTACCTATGAGGAACATTTTCCTCTACTTCCTCTGAAATAATACCTAAGTATCTTTCAGGGGGATGGGAAAACTCTTTTCCGATCTACGAGGTGGAGGAGGTAGTGTTCTTATTGGCTCAACCTGATTTGGTTCCAATTGGTCCTTAGCTCGTTGTACTTGTGAGACTTTCTCATCAAGCTTAATCTGCTTTCCAATGCCGCTATCTTGAATAAACTATTTTTCAAGAAAGATGGCATGTCGACTCACAATCACATTGTGGTCTTCTGGAATGTAGAAATAGTATCCTAATGACTCTTTAGGATATCCTATGAATCGAGCTCTAAAGGACCTAAACTCTAACTTGTCCGCTTGTTGTCTTTTGACATGAGCCGGACAACCCCAAATTCTGAGATGACTCAGACTTGGTTTCTTACCATGCCATATCTCATACGGTGTGGTAGGAACGGTTTTAGAGGGAACCCTATTCAGTAGATAAATTGAAGTTAACAATGAGTGTCCCCAAAGAAAATCAGGGAAGGTCTGTGAAGCTCATCATGGATCGAACCATATCCAATAGAGTCCGATTTCTCCATTCTGAAAATCCCCGTTGAGTTGAGGTGTTCCTGGTGGAGTCCATTGAGAGACTATGCCATTTTTCCTTGAAGATAGTCTAGGAATTTTGGCTAAGGTATTCACCTCCTCGATCTGATCGAAGAACCTTAATGGGTTTTTCCAGTTTGTTTTTCTACTTCATGTCTGAATTCTTTGAACTTTTCAAAAGCTTCAGACTTGTGTCTCATAAGATACACATACCCATACCTAGATAGATCATCGGTAAAGGTAATGAAGTAGACAAAATTGCCTCTAGCCGGCACATCAAATGGGCCGCACACATCAGTATGTACTAGGGCAAGGAGATCTGTGGCCTTCTCCCCATGTCCAACAAAAGGGAGTTTAGTCATTTTGCCTTGAAGACAAGATTCACAAGTTGGATATGACTCAAAAGTCAATGGACTCAATAGCCCATTTTTCTCCAATTTGTTAATCCTATCTTCTGCTATATGACCTAATCTTAGGTGCCATAGATACCTATCGTTTGGACTATCCCTAGGTCATTTGGCATTCACGTTTTGCTCGAATAATGAGCATAACCTCCAGAAGGACCTTCCTTCTTGTTCTTCAGAGGTGGCCAGGTAAATAGGACAGTTCCACTTCCAATGGCCATCAGCTGTTGCAATGGAAACACTTTTCTTTGCCAGCGGCCTTCTTCTTCGGCTCTGCCTTCTTCTTCTTTGATCCTTCCACCTTCTTGCTTTTTCACAGACTTCTTTTTCTTTCCATAAGACTTTCTTTTGGAAGAAGTCCGTTCCATAGCAAGAACTGAGCCTTTAGAACCTTTCATAGAAAGCTCAGCGGTAACCAGCATATTCATTAATTCGATCAAGAAATTTTGAAGTTTATGCATGTGGTAATTCATGATGAATTGCCCATATGCATCAGTCAAGGATTGCAGAATAATATCGTTCTGCAGATCCAAGTCTAACTTCACACCGAGCTTCTCAAGCTCTTCCATGTCCTTGATCATCATCAGACAGTGATCTTGGACTGACTGCCCATCATGCATCTTAGCCTTAAAAAGTCATTTCGTGACTTGATATTTGGCTGCGCGACTCTGTTCACCAAACATCTCCTGCAGGTGAGCCAACATTTGGCGAGCAGTCCCGATATCTTCATGTTGGCGCTGGAGCTCATCAGACATCGAGCCCAACATGTAATATCTGGCCTTATTATCTTCGTCTATCCATTTTTCAGAGACGCTCTCTGTTCAGTGGATGGACGGGCTGGTAAGGTGGGAGGGTCCTGGTCCAATACATGGGTTAACTTCTCGAAACCCAAAATAATTTTGTAGTTCCTGAGCCAATCTTTATAATTGGGTCCAGTCAGTCTATGTGTGTCCAGGATACGTGCCAATGGGTTGGACGCAGACATTTTTCTGTAGAGAGTCAAAGATTCTAGTTAGATACTGTAATTATGACTTGACCAATTTATTTAGGAATTTTATTTTTAAATAAATTAGCTCCCACTATTTTCTCGGATCCCTACACTCCCTCTGTAGAGATGCAAAAATCTCCATGATTAATGATTTCTAGTGGGTGGTGCGGTCTCACCAACTGACTCATCACCTCACCTAACAGTTATTGGTGATGGGTTAGCCAATGAGTGAACAACTCTTGTTCAATGATTCTCTAATCATGGTGCACCCAAACTTGGTCTCTAATTCATGAATCTCACCATATCCGAAATATTGATCCACTCCTTAGTTAAGTCAGACCCACCATTTGCATAGACTGGGTTCCTAATTGAGTCTCTCACCGTATCCGAAATATTGAGCCCAACTCATCCTCCAGCCCATAGCATCCAATGCCTAATAGACATGGTTGCATCTTTTCCGGTGCAACTGAGCCACTGTATCCAGTCCGAGAACAATCAACCCCGGAAAGGGCCCGCACATCTACAATGGTGGAAGACCTCAGACTTAATCTTTTCTTAGGGAGAATTGATTCAGGTCTCATTAAACTAGACTTGTCATAGTCATAACAATTATGACTAACCTAGTGGCATGGGTTAGCTCGGATTATTGACCACCTCAGATCAGAACTGTGTCAACAGATATGGCCAGGTAAGTGAGACCGGTGGAAGGAATATGCCATTAACTCGTACAAGAACGCATTCAGGTCGAGTAGCTTCCAATTAAAAACCAGTCGGTCGTATGTGCCAAACTTACCTTAGACACCAAATTGTTGAGTCCAGAACCAATTGGGTTAGCCTACAATCCAGACTCTAACCTCTGAGCCTAATTAGGTCTTGCTTGATCGTGACTCGATCTTGACCCAGACTTAATCCTATTAGGCTGGTCAATTTAAGCATTGTTGATCCCATCTAACCAACTCTTGATTCGGTTTGATCAACCGCTTAGACCTAATTGAGCTACCCAAGCCCGAACCCAGTATTATGAATATGTCTTAGATCTGAAAATTCTCAATTTTAGACCTAATTAATATTTCCATAATCTTAATTTTTAATTAAGTAGGGTTCATAAACAAAATATGCACAATAAATCCTAGGGTTTCAGGATCTAGGGTTTTGCAGAAAGTAAGTTTTGGGTTTCTGATTAAGGACGAACACGCAGCACCCCTACACATCATAAGAACACCCCATCGAATGGAAAGAGAGGGCCTTTAAATCCTTCTTCGTTCTTATGATCCGGACGGCCAAGAGGAATGCCTTAATCAGGAACATGCAATACTACAAAACAGTTTTAGATCTATATCATATATCTCATATACAAATTAGATCTAATCATGGCATATTTTGCATACATCTCATGTATCAAATCATGCATGTTTTCAGATCTAAATTATCTCATAATAATCTAAAAAATTAGATTTAAATTGATCTAATCAAAATAAATTCTAATCTAGATAATTATGTAGAACTATTCTACAACTAGTCTAGACATGCATCAATCATATCTCATATGATATTTAAAATTAAATAATTTTTATTTATTATTTTTTAGATGTTATTATAATACTTATAATATCAAAAAATAGTAAATAAATAGATCTAAAATATGATTTAATCAAATTAAATCAAAAACATGCAAGACTATTCTATAGAACTATTCTATTTTAGAACTAGTCATGCATATTTTCTAATCTTAGATCCAAATCATTTAATTTTAATTTTTTCTGATTTTAGATCTGATCACATCTCATGTGACATCTAAAATCATTTATTTTTTAATTAAAATAAATTTAAAATCAGATCTAAATAATTTTAGAACCTTGGCTCTGATACCAGTTGAAGGAAAATCCTGATTTTTCGGTCCAGGTTCGTTCAGATCTGATCAGATCAAGAGATATATTTCAAAAATTTTTTCTTTGATCTAGATCAGATCTAAAATATTTTAGATCTAATTTTTATTATTTTAATAATTAAAATAAAATTTAAATAAATTAAATCAAATTTAATTTACCTTGATTTGGGTAATCCTATTACCCTTGATGATCCTGTATGCAGCGGAAGGTTCTGGATCTAGCCACGCAAGCGCCTGGCCTCTACCGGTATCCACTCAGGGTTGGATCTAGGAGATCCTCTTCTTCTCTATCACATCTCCAAAAATTAGATCTGGATCTGATCTGGAGGATCTTCAAAACTCCTTTTGAAGATCAGCAGTCGTCCTTTGCAGCAGTGCAGCCTTCTAGCTTTTGATCGCCTTTCTTTGATCTGGATCGCACCAACCAAGGTCCAAAACTCCTTTTGGACGTGGAGAGGAAGGGGAGAAGGTGGTTTGGCATGGAGGAAGGAGGGGAGAGGCAGCCTTGGGGCGTGGGGAAATTTGATTCAATCATCTAATTGATTTGAGTTGGGCGCAGGGTCTTATTTATAGACTACTGTGATCCAACTCCTCTTCTTCCCAACCAATCACAACCCTTTGTGAAATCAGATCTAAATCTGATTGGTGGGAATAGAGTCCCCTGGATTCCTCCTTAGAGGGTGCCTAAGACCAGTCAAAGTTGGTTCTTAGGAGAACTCTAATTGGAATCCAAAAAGGAGATGGAGTCCCTTGTCCAACAGGGACTCCTAGGCGCCTCCAACTTGGGCACACGCCAAGGGTGGCGTGCGCCCTCTTCCTTGCCAGGTTCTGGCAGGGGGACAGGCCCCCACCAGCTCTCCAATAGGTGCATGACATGTGGTCAAAAGTCAAAGTGTCAATGGTCAACCTTTGACCAGTCAAAGGTAGACTTTTGACCAAAGTCAAAGAACAAGAAATGGCAGGTGACCAAAAATGGCAGGTAATGTCTTACAAAATAAGACAACCTTTTCTGACTTGGACAACCTCCAGTCAGACCATATGAAGGCCTCTGATTGAGCACAAACTCCTTTGGCTCAGTCAGGACAACTTATTTATGATAGTAAAAGAAGAACGTTAGGTTCAATCGAGTGCTAGCACGATTTTCCTTGAACCTAATTGAATCTCATTCAGATCAATTGAACTAGATCAGTTCAATTGATGATCACCAGATTCAAACCCTTATTTGTGTGACCCAGTTAGGTTCAGTTCTGTATGGTAATGGGATATGTCATGATCTCTATCATCGACATCATCGAAACTCCTTTCGATGGATCAGAACTCTTCTGATTCGAACAGCTTAGAATGATCGATCATCTAAATCATTCTAATTGCTCCCAAAATCCACCAGTGACACCTAGCAGTATATGGTGGCAACCCATCAGAGCTGAATGCGAACCTCTTGGTGCAGCTACCTGTGTGATTAAGTTCTTCTATCTTGAGCCCCGATCAGATTAGGGTTAAGGTGAACTCGTCAAACCCTAGTCTCTGTCATATGATGTAATCATTCGATTCGAGTCCGAATGTGAAAATCTAAATAGAAACTCTTTCTATTATTTCACTCTGCCATGGCCATGGACTTCTGGACTTGATTCTCATGATCATCATAGGGCTGCTCCTCTACCACCGAGGTAGATAGATTCCATCTTGATGCAATCCAGTTCCTACAATGAACATGCTATAGCCAACATACACCTCAGGGTTCCATATGGCTAGGAGACCGAGTAATGGTGTAGTCAAACTATAACACCCTCAAGGTGAACTGCCGATGCATCCTCAGGTCAAAGAACCAGACACACTACTGCAGCATCGAGTCAGTCATTGACGAGAAGGTAGACTCCCTAATGACTACTCGAGGTGGTCACGCTCAGTGCCCTCGTTCTCTAACGAGTATCTGTACTCTCGCTCTGGTGTCTCCACACCGTAAACTCAAGACTCATCTACTAAAGAGAAGCGATTGTACACCAACCTTTCGGATCAATCACCATCCTCGTGATGGTCCTATGGTTGGGAGCATTTTATGAGTTAACAATGATTATTCATATCTTAAATTTTCAACCCTTGAAAATATGAATTATCATTACCATTAATTCAAAGGATGTATCACAGACACTAAATATACATATGTGATAGAAAATAACCCATTTTATTCATTATAGTCAAAATTATAATTTTACCCCTAGAAGTGTATTACAAGTGTCAGCCAATTCTGGCTTCTAGGGCACATATATCTAACAATAATATATATCATATGCGACGTATCATTGACTTTATATTTTGCAAAATATATTTTTGCTATAGATGGAAGAGTATTGGACGGAGCTTGGTCAGGTAGAGTTATACGGGATGACTCATAACCACCAAGATGATAGTTTTATCAGGGATGAATCGATAGATATATTTGTATGTATTAATATTAATCATTTTGTGCAATGATTTGTTATTTTGTTTTTTCAAACATTAAGATATGACTTTTTTCTTAAATATAGGAGAAAGCTCCATCCCTTATTATGGAGCATATTGATGAGTCCCCAGCATATATATGGAGGCCAATCCCATTGAGGCCTTGGCATTTATAGAGTTGTTGGGACTAGAGTGATATGGTCGGATAAGGGGTTATAAAGTTAGAGTCACCCTCACTCAATTGTCAATAGTTAGTAGATATACTCATGATGCTAGAGAGAGTGATAATAGTACAAATGTTTGTAGGATCGAGCTGCAGATGGAGGTAATAAGGCAGAGCTATGACATAGAGATATACTTCTTGAGGATTTAGGTTGAGCGGTTGATATCCTTATTGCGGACATTTGTGGACTGTGGTATAAATAAGTACTAACTACATCTATATTTCTTCATAGGTTTATTGATTTACAATATATTATAATTTTTGTATTCCCAACTCCTGATGTTTCAGTATTATCCTTGTAGCTTCCCAATAGTTTCAGCAGTCATACAGATGATGACAATTATACTCCCATGGACCATTGATAGCTCGATATTTTTTTTTTTTGAGTTTAATATGTATATTTTTTTTATATTTTTTATCTTGTTTTATTTGTAATGAACACTACAGGATCTGGGACTATTGCTGATTTAAATTTTTTAATTATCAATTCTAAAAAGCATTGCAAAATTATTTTCCAATCCGTACCAAAGCATCGCAAAAGTGTCAGTAAGTGGAGTATCGAAATTCAAATGCTCAATGCCCAAATAAATCATCGGTAAGTAATCAAAAATTGCCAATGCTTCTATAAGTGTCCGTAAATATTTAAATACTGATGGTTTTATGCATTGAAATTTTTCTAAAAGTATTGGCATGATAGTGCATCAATATTATTTTTAAAAATATCGATGCTAATTTGTGTCGGCATGTTTCTAAACTTACTGGCGCTAATTTGCATCGATATTTTTGTAAAATTGATTTTAAATATTGATGCTTTAAAGCATCGATAATTGATAATTTTTCTAAAAAAAAAAAGTAGCTCGTTAATAAACCATTATCCATACAATTTACAAGAAATTTCAAATGCCATAATCTATTTGTAAACTTATCTAAAATTTATAACATCAATATCATAATCTAATAGATAAGCCCATCCAAACTTTATAACACCAACATTATAATCAAATATGTAAGCCTAGCCAAATTTTATAACACCAATATCATAATCAGATACATAAATCCATCCAAAAATTATAACACCATCATAATACACAAACCTGTCCAAAAATTATAACACCAATAACATCATAATCAAATAAATAAATCTATCCAAAACAAATAACACTGACACCATAATATAAATATGTCCAAAATTTATAACAGAATTCAAATACCAACATAAAGTTAAAATAAACACTTTATATAGCTAAATAAATTCATGATTACATTGTCCATCATGTTTGTCAATTACAATCCATAAGCAAAGAAATGAAATCAAAAGATATAAAAACTGATCAATGATCCATAGGAGTATGATCATTGTTGACTCTATGACTGCTAAAACTACCATAAGCCTATAATAAAGATATAAAAACATTATTAGTTTAGAATATAAAAATCATAACATATATTTAATAAATAAATATAAATATAAATATAGTAAGAGATATATCCTAGAAGAGTTTACAAACGTTGATGTCAACTGATCAATCTAAGTCCTCATACTAGATATTACATCATCATAGCTCTGTCTGGTCACCTGCACATGTGCCTGCACCCGTGCATTCACTCGTGCCTGCATCTGCACATCCATTTGTGCCTGCACCCGCATCTCTAATTGCTCCTCAATCCACATCTCCACATGTTGCTCAATCCATGCCTCCATCTGAGCCTCGAGCATACGAATATCTACATTGCTAGAGCTTTCTCTAACATCCTAAGTGTATCGATGTATATCAAATAACTGAGTGAGGATGACTCCAACTCCATAATCTCTCATTCGATCATAATCGTCCAGTCCCAGTAGCTCGATCATCACCTAGGCCTCAATGTGATTGGCCTCCATAAATGTTAAGAACTCACCGACACTCTCAGTTCTCTCCTATATTTAAGAATAAAAAATATATTATTTTTTTATTAAAAATAAAGCTCCATATCATTAAATTAAATGATTATAAATACATACAAATATGTCTCTTGACTTGCCAGTAACAAAACGGTCATCTCAATGAATATGAGTCATCTTGTAAAATTCCACCTGACCAGGCTCTCTTCCATGCTCATCCATCTATAGAAAATATAAATTTTATAAAATATTCCATGCATAAATTATAATCGATAAACTATAATAGTTTGGGTTTTGCACGACTCTCTTTCTTTTAATCTCCTACATCCCTGTTAGCAGCTATCTAAATCTCCTTCGATCATAGGCAACAACTAATGGCCACTGTTTCACGCGGCATCATGTGATCTATTATTCTAACCCATCACACCAACCATATTGAATGGGTCGTAGATGGCAATATACATTCCAGCACAAACCAAGAGCGCAAGTTGGTACTATCTTTAGCCTACGCCCCGTAATAATGAACTAAATGCATTGCATGTAGTATGTCATATAGCATATCTACAAACTTGTGTGTGTGTATGTTCTTAATTTAACAAATGTTATCCTAAAAACTTCCACCAGGAACAGACGCTTGAGACATAGTTTAGGCTACAGCTGTTACGGAAAAAAAGATACACGAGAAGCGGACAGATTAGTAAATTGTTCGAACAAACATCCATTCCAAACACAAGATTGAATGACAAAACATTAATTTCAGGTGATAAGAAGATAAAATAACATTACAATTCTCAATAGGTTTTGACTATTTACAAATGTGAAGGATGTGAAATATGTGATTAACTATGACTTTCCTGGATGCTTGGAGGACTATGTCCACTGCATTGGTTGCACAGGAAGACTGGTGCCAAGGGAGCAGCATATACCTTGTTGAGTGCAGCTAATGCAAGATTTGCTAAGAATCTTATTAACATACTGGAAGAAGCTGGGCGGAAAGAACGTCAGTTCTGAACCGGCTGCGGTGGGCCGAGGTGCCCCACCTTCCGCTGCAGGTTGGTGCTTCCTGCACTACGTTTTCTCTTCAATTTCTTTTGCTCCCCAAGTTTCACTATCTGCTAACAGGTGCATATGAGGAACAAAATTTAATGAACCATAAAATTCACTAGTCAATCATTGTCTTTGTTAGCACTCCTCCCCAACTTTTCTGATCCACGGGAACATTATGACTGGCTAAGACCAAAAATAGACTCATAAATGCATCACTTCAAGAACAAGATTTATAAGTTAAGTAAATTTCTGTATGCAATGGCCATGACAATTGATCTATTTTCCTCAAACTATGGGAAGCTTCCATTTCAAGAAAGAAAAAAACATTTTAGATTCAGTGAATAGTAGTTTGAGCATCTAATGCAATTAATTTTCCATTGTACTATATATCTCCTAGCAAAATAAGAAGTTGCAAATGTTTTGCTGATCTTATTTTTCTTATTTTGTTTTTCCAGTTGACTATAATTTTAGTATATACATGAAAAGTCAATTAGTAGCTTCTTTAGCTATTGGAGGTTGCAGTAAGATTTCTGAATGCAAGCACCATGGAGTTGAATGGAACCTGACTGCGATTACAAACATAAGATGAGGGAGGACCTTGTTTTAGCCAAATTGATTCAATTTTTGCTTAGACTCTGTTGTAGGAGAAACAGAACTTGCTGCAAATGATCTCTAGCCAGACTTGTGCTAAAACCTTCCATCTTCAAATTAATTGGGGTTCACAGTTTTAGTAGTGTTGCAGCATGCTAAAATGAACGGTATGTAACATAAAGCTAAAAGTCCACAGGAGCTGGTAGGTGTGGCATGTGACCTCAGACTAATTAATTTCTTCGAGTATTACCAGTTTCACCAAAGTTTATGGATTTCATGCTAAACGTGCATTAGGACCAGAGCATCACTTTTAGAGATGTACTGTCTTCAACTTGGTGAAGCATTCATGCGCACAATATCTAAGTTAAAAGCTGGGTGATATGACAAGAGTGATCTGCTCCTTATACTGTTTTTCAGGTCTATATGAAACTATATGCACTTATATAACATTCATCCACACATACAGACATACATACAAACATTCATCTACAACTTAAATAAAGCAAACATAAACAGCCGTAGGAAATATCTACCATGTTCCAAGAGTTTATTAGTAGACATAAAAATTGCATAAGTAGAGTCAAAAATTAACATGTGATATGCTAAAGATTTTGAAAGAAATATACGAATTCCTGTTTATGTCATGCATAGTTCTTGGATCCCGATATATGAGGAACAGATAAAGATGCTCGTGCAGCTCTACCAATAGTAGAATATGCCTACAAAATAAAGTAACGAATGTGATATGTGTTATATATATTTGACCAAGCTATGTTAGTAACCAATATAGCATAAGATATATCATGAGTGTATATATATTACCTGTTCCCTCTCAAAGAACCAATAATAAACAAAATCCCTCCACTGATGAGGATCTACATCAGGAGGATAGATACAAGCAATATCGTTCTCCACTAATTCCTCTTTGATGTAATCCTTCTTTAGTGTTGACTTGAATTCTTTTCATTTTCGATTAAGAGATTTCAATATCCATTTATGGCCTTCTGAGAAGAGTACAAATTTACTCCAGAAAAAAACAACGAAAGATATTTGATTATTAAATAACATAACTAATTTATTATAAATAAATTAATATAAAATACAAAATCATATTTTTACCTCTACTACTCGTAGAATCTCAAGTTTATATGTGGTAGCATATCATTCCATTTTGCATAACTTAAGAGACAAAGCTGACCCTTCCATGCAACAGTCCCTAAAAAACTCATCAATAATCTTGCAGCCTTGTTGATAGGCTACCTCATCCGATTGCACCGGATGACGATCCTCTTACCCTCAGCTAAATGCCAGACATCGATCTCTGGCACATGTCGGTCCACATCTAATCTGTGCTCTTTCAGATGCATCTGCAACAAATACATAAAATCATAAAATATATTATGAATCAATCAATACATTAATACTTAGATCGTACTATAATATGAAAATCCATATTAAAGCACCCTGGATGTGTATCTCATCTATCATAGCATCCTCATCAGTAGGAAGATCATGCTACTCAAACTGCTGCATGGACAATAAAAGACTGGTCATGTGCTACTGCACGAACGATGAAGGACCGACCGCATGCTGCTATGGGGACGATGATGGATCGGCATCGGACTGCTATGAATATCTCGACCATCGAGGTTGATCAGTACACGATCCATCATGAGAAGTGTGCAACTCAATACCATCAACTCGTCTACACCGACGCATGATAACACCTAGCACTCACAAATAGAAATATATATCAGTTAACATACATTATCAAATAATAAATAAAATTATGATTGAATTGCTAAAAAAAATCAAGATCTACTAAATGAGCATGACGACATAATACAAAATTTCATATAAAATGTATACATCTGAATAGTCTCTTACCAATTAAGAATTAATCAACATTTTCTCCTTCAATATCCCTCCTAACCAAGCTTATAACATTTAGATCATCAGTCAAGGCAAGATTGTAAGACATACATTGTGTATAAGTTTCATCATCCTCTACTTCTAACCCTTTTCCCATATGGTATAAGTCTCTGGGTTTCGTTCTTACAATAGCAGTCCAATGTTTATCTTTCAAATTTTGTACAAAAAATACTTGACAAGCTTGAGATAAAAAAATAAATGGATCATCCTTTAATAACACACCAGTATGTATCAATCTTGAAAAATTTATAAGTATAAATCCATTCGTATCTTGCTTCAAGCCTCTTGATGAGTTTATATCCACCCAATTACATCAAAAAAATACAACTTTAAATCTTCCATAATAATCCAACTCAAAAATATCTATAAGTAAACCATAATAAATCTTATCATTTGCTTCTACTATGACTCCACTGTTTTAGGTTTTTTTGAAGTTTGCATGTTCTTTTGTATGAAATTTAAATCCATTAATGATAAAACCACTAAATCTGTTGACAATATTGTTAGGACCTCGAGCAATGGCAATTAATTCATTTGAATAGTTACTCTCCATCATCATTAGTACCTAAAAATCATGATATAATTGTTAATATATTATTTAATATTAATAAATATATTTCAAAATCCATCCTTT
The DNA here is from genome assembly GCA_006176705.1 of Cocos nucifera. NCBI lineage: Eukaryota > Viridiplantae > Streptophyta > Magnoliopsida > Arecales > Arecaceae > Cocos > Cocos nucifera. The sequence continues at coordinate 536,664 of QRFJ01000571.1, forward strand.
CCCTCACATATATGACTAACCTGTTTAAAAAGCCATTCAGGGAATAACTCGATCAACCATCGTTGCTGCATTCTTAGATTGGGTCAATCGATATGGTTTGCTTATCTCTGAGCAACCAAAAATTCACTACAACAAACTTAATTCATTAGTTAAGAATATTATATATTATAATAACGAAAGAAATCAAGATTTATGACTAACCTGTGATATTGAGATATTATGTCACTATGAAGTAATACATAGCGATGGGCTTGTGCTAAGAATTTTTTATCAAGAACTATACTTTCAACCTTCCCTAAAGCTCTTTTAGTAGTTAAGAACTTATAAATTTCTGAGTTATCGATAATATCATAATTTTTTTGAGGTCGATTAAAAATGATCTCTACACTTTCAAGATATCTTGAATAAAATGTCAAACATTCTTCAACAATATATCCTTCCACAATTGAGCCTTCAAGATAAGCTCTATTTCATACATAATCCTTTAAACGTATATGATATCTTTAAAAATTATAAATTCATTAAAACATTAATATGAATACAACATAACTTGTTCCAAATAGCTGCTCTGATACCAATCTGTTGGGAACAATCCTTGCTACTCAATGATTGTGGAAACAACAATAAAGATCCAAGAAAAGGGATGGCCGTTCTGTTGAAATTCTAGCAAATCCTAGGACGTGGAGAAAAGAGAGAGAACAAGAGAGGAAGAGAGATTTTAGGAAGAAAAGGCTTATATTGATTTTGTGCTTTTTTTATAAAACTCAGTGCAAAGTATATATACCTGGTCAAATAAGATCCAATCTAAAAAACTTTCCTAGCTAACCTAATGTGATGCACTCTTCGAGCCCATGTACACCTATGTCTCCCATACACACACCCATTGGACAAATCCTAGTCTAATCCATAGGTTAGCCTTCTTAGGATCTTACAAACCAAGATCCTAAGTTCTTAGGATTAAACCCAATCCTAGGCCAAAATAAGAACTATGTTCTATTCTGTCCATAGCTCGAGCTGGCTCGATCAGCAGTCGAATCATCTCGATGATGATGTCTCCTATGAGAGTCTGAATCACCACTCTCTATTCTGCTGCTCGGGCTGGCTCTCTTAGGATTCGAGCTGGCTCGACTTCTACTTGGACTGGCTCTGGCACAAATTGAGCCAGTTCTTCCAGCGTATCAGTCAGATATGCTTTCTGAACTTCTGCTTGAGCTAGCTTTCTTAGAATTCAAGCTAGCTCATCTTCAGCTTGGGCTGGCTCTTTTGCAGCTCGAGCTAGCTCTTCTGATAGGATCTAAACCAGCTTTTCTGAAATATTTACCAAAGCTTTTCGATGGTTGACTTCATTCACTTTTTGCTCTCTTTCCACCTACTTTTAAGGCTTAAGAGCACCACACCTGAGCTTACAATCTCCATCTTGGTGCTTCTAAGTTCTTGTAAACTCAGCTCTATCCGACAACCCCATCAATACCATGCAACTATAAAAGCTATTCCGTAAAAGTACCTTTATGAACACATCAGCTGAATTTTTCTTGGTGTGAACCTTCACCAGCTCCACTTCACCATCCTTCACTAGCTCTCTGATCCTGTGATATCTAATATCAATATGCTTAGTCCTTGCATGATACACAAAGTTCTATGCAAGCAATAAAGCACTCTGACTGTCATAATGCATTATGACTGCATCCTGTGGAAATTCCATCTCCAGTGTCAAGCCCTTCAACCATAGAGCCTCTTTCGCTACCTCTGTGATGCCAATATACTCCACTTCAGTAATGGACAAGATTGTAATTGGCTGCAAGTAAGATCTTCATGAGACTAGACATCCATACAAGCTGAATACAAAACCTGTAATAGAGCATCGAGTATCCACATCTCCACCAAAATCTGCATCCATAAATCTCTCTATTAGCTCTTGAGCTTTCTTAGATATGTTAGGATATTCCTTAGCACCTTTCCACTGACCGTAGCAGATGCCAATCCCAACTAAACATGCTAAGTATCTAAAGATACCCTTCAGTGCTCTCCAATGCTCCTTTCTAGGCTGAGCCATAAATCTGCTCACTTGACTCACTGCATGGGTTAAATCTGACCTACAATATACCATAGAGTACATAATACTTTCCACACTAGAAGTATATGGAATCTTTTCCATCTCCTGAATTTTCATCTCAGTTTGTGGTGACATGGTCTTAGAGAGTTTGACATGCCCGACTAGTGGTAGCTTAGTCGATTTGGCCTCCTTCATTCCAAATCTCTCTAAGATCTTCTTAATATATCCTTGCTAAGATAGATGCAGCAGCCTCTTAGTTCTGTCTTTGATAATTTTCATACCAAGGATCTTCTTTACAGGCCCCAAGTCCTTCATCTCAAACTCTCAAGACAAAGTTCCTTTCAACTCCTACACAACTTTCTTACTCTTGCATGCTATCAGCATGTCATCTATATACAAGAACAAGTATAACCAAGATCCATCTTTCAGAGACCTCACATATACACATGGGTCATGATCGCACCTAGAAAGTCCAATACTTCTCACATAAGTGTCAAACCACTTGTACCACTGTCTAGAAGACTACTTCAATCCATACAGTGATTTCTTCAGTAAACAGACCTCTCTCTCTAACCCAGGCTTCTTAAAGTCCCGTGGCTGCTCCATGTATATGTTCTCCTCCAAATTTCTATAGAGGAATGCTATCTTAATGTCCATTTACTTCAGTTCCAAATCATGAGTAGCAATTATGCTCAACATTACCTTGATAGATGTATATCTGACAATCGAAGAAAAGACTTCTGAGTAATCAATTCATTTTCTCTATGAGTATCCTTTGACTACCAGCTTAGCCTTATACCTCACTCCATCTTGCTCTGAAGGTGCTTCTTTTTTGGTGAAAATCCATTTGGAGCCAATGGATCAAGCATCATTTGGTAGATCCACCAGCTGCCATATCTAATTTTTTTTTAGAGACTCCATCTCCTCCATCATGGCCTGCATCCATGACTCTCGATCCAAACTCTTCATGACCTCCTCAAAACTCTCTGGATCTCCATTGGTAGTGATAAGAGCATAGAAAATAGTCTCATCAATGCCATATCGCACCGATTTATGAAGAGTGCACTTCGGCTTATGCAGTGCCACTCTCCTTGTAGTATCTTGCAAGTCTACTGCCTGTGCCTGTCTCTGCACTTCTTCTAAGATAGATCACTCTTCATGCTGGTCCTCCACAGGTATATCACCATGCCTATCTAACTCGACCTCAAACTGAACACGACCTGAGGTTGATGTTGAGGGCAAATCACCTGTATCCGAGAGCTTTTCCATGTTGTCCTGTATTATCTTCATAACTCCATCTGCACTTCCCGACTTCAAGATGATGCTCTTTTCATCAAATCTCATATTTTGACTAACGACACATCTCTGAGAATGTGAATTTCATAACAAGAAATCCTTCACACCTCATAAAAATTTGATGAATATCATCTTCTATGACTTTGGATCCAACTTGCTTCTATTGGCTTTTTCTATCAAAGCATATGTAGGACAGCCGAACACCTTTAAGTGGCCAAGCTCCACCTTCTTTCTACTCCAGACAGCCTCTGAAAGTTCTTCATTCAATTTTTTATGAAAAGATCTATTAACAAGAAAATATGCATAAATAAGAGCATCACCTCTAAATGATTTAGGCAGTGATGCCTACAGCCACAAGCTTCTGAACTTCTTTATCAATGTTCGATTTATCCTCTCCATGATACCATTCTGTTGAGGGGTCATCTTCACTATGTAATAACATTTTATTCTATTTTTTTTACAGTATCTTCTGAATGCTAGGTTGACGTATTCTTCTCTATTATCAGACCTCAAATACTTCACTGGCTGTCCTGTCTCTTTCTCCATCTCAGCTCTCTAGATTTTAAATCGAGCAAAAATATCTAATTTTTTCCTCATTAGATAGACCCATATCTTCTTGGAGAAATCATCTATAAAGATGATAAAATATGTCGCTCCATCTCGAGATACAATGGGTACGGTCCCCATACGTCTGAGTGAACAAGCTCCAAAACAGCTTTACTCTACTTGGTACTACTGGCAAATATAATTCTATACTGTTTGCCATAGATATAGGGCTCACATAGGTCATCTTCTTTCTTTTTAACTGCTGGAATCAGACTTCTCTTACTCAACTTTGTGAGCCCCCTGTCACTCAAGTGACCCATACGATAGTGCCATAGCTTGTAGGTTAGCTGCTCCTTCTGTGCTGCTATAGACACCTCCGCACTATCTATAACCACTGAAGTCCATCTTATATAGGTTGTTGCTCAGTCTTCTCTCTTTCATCACCACCAATGCATCTTTGAAAATCCTCAAACATCCGCTGCCTGACTGACAACTAAAAGCATACCCCTATCCTTCCAAGTAACCTAGGGATATCAGGTTCTTCTTCAGTTCTGGCACATGTTTCACATTGGTGAGTATCCGTATGACTCCATCATATATCCTCACTCTTACTATACCAACATCAGCAACTTTGCATGGATGATCATCTCTAAGACTTATACTCCCTCGATCGGATCTTTCATAAGATGAGAACCACTTCTGATGTGCATTATAATGATGGAAACACGCTGAATCCAGTATCCACTGGTTATCCAACTATGTTACTTCATCTGATACTATCAGTATATCTTCTCCACTATCTTCAAATGATAGAGCATCACTCCCGCTGGTCGATCCTCATTTTCATTCTTAAAAAATGGATAATTTCTTCTAATATGATCAGGTTGATGATACTTGTAGCATTTTCAAGTCTTCTGATTTTTTCAAAACTTTGATCTACCCTTAGATTTATCTCGAGTCCTCTCCTTAGGCCTTCCTTGCCTCTCATTCATAGAAAGTACCTCTGAATTAGGATTTTCTCTAACTAGCCTCTCTCGCTGCTCGTTGGACCTAAGAACTTCAACCATTTTTTCGAAGTTTAATGTCTCATTTCCATACACCAGAGTAGTAATGAGACTATCATATGCTGCTGGCAGCAAACACAATAATAAGATAGTTCTATCCTTCTCATCAATCTTTACATCAAGGCTCATAACATCCGAGCAAAGTTGATTGAACTTATGGATGTGAAAAACTAGATTTCCTCCTTTGGGCATCCGCAAACTATACAGTTGCTTCTTCAATCCTAGCTTGTTTGTCATGTTCTTGCCCATATACGTGTTCTCCAGTTTCTACCAAAGCCCCTTCGGTGTGGTTTCCATATTAATCTCTGACAAAACTTTATCAGCGAGGCACATATGAATCGTACTGAAGACTATCTCTTAAATTCCTTCCATTCTTCAACAAAAATTTTTTCCAATTTTTCACGAGTTAAGACCTTATAGATCCTATTCTGTACTAGCAGATTCTTCATCCTTTGCTGCCAAAGGCTGAAGTTATCCTTGCCATCAAACTTTTCAAAGTTCATCTTGATGGTACTCGATGCCAACCCAATCAAATTTTAATAATCAAACATAAAAAAGAATAAATAATATTCAAAAAAATCTATTCAGCACCTTACCACAACACCAGGCGAAGCTTAGACCTTTTCTCTACCAGATCTAACATTAGGGCTCAATATCAATTGTTGTTCTAGATAGCTGTCTGATACCAATCTGTTGGGAACAACCCTTGCTACTCAATGATTGCGGAAACAACAATAAGAATCCAAAAAAAGGGATGGCCATTCTGTTGAAATCCTAGCAAACCCTAGGACATGGAGAAAAGGGAGAGAACGAGAGAGAAAGAGAGATTTCAGGAAGAAAAGACTTATGTTGATTCCGTGCTTTTTTTACAAAACTCAGTATAGAGTATATATACCTGATCAAATAAGATCCAACTTAAAAAATTCTCCTAGCTAACCTAATGTGATGCACTTTTCGAGCCCATGTACACCCATGTCTCCCATGCACACATCCATTGGACAAATTCTAGTCCAATTCATAGGTTAGCCCTCTTAGGACCTTACAAACTAAGGTCCTAAGTTCCTAGGATTAAACCTAATCCTAAGCCAGAATAGAAACTACGTTCGATTATGTTCACTGCTCGAGTCGGCTTGCTCAGCAATTGGATCATCTCGATGGTGATGTCTCCTACGAGAGCCCAAATCATCACTCTCTATTTTGTTGCTCGGAGCTGCTCTCTCAGGGTTCCAGCTAGCTCGGCTTCTACTCAGGCTAGCTCTGGCATAAATCGAGCTAGCTCTTCCAGCATATTAGCTAGATATGCTTTCTGGACTTCTACTCAAGCCAGCTCTCTCAAAATTTGGGCTGGCTCATCTTTATTTCAGGCTAGCTCTTTTGCAGCTCAGACTGACTCTTCTGACAGGATCCAAGCCAGCTCTTCTGAAGCATTTATCGAAGCTTTTCGACGGTTGATTTCATTCGCTCCTTGCTCTCTTTCCACATGCTTCTAAGGCTTGAGAGCACCACACTTGAGCTCACATAACTTATACTAAAGATTTCTAAATTACAACTACATAATTTTGCAACATCACCCTCAATAGGATGCATTCATCTGTAGTATACCAATCCACCATGTTTTACTTTCATAGCTAAGTGAACAAGTAGATGAACCATGATAGTAAAAAATCCAGGAGAAAAGATTTTTTTCATATAACAAAGTGTAAGTACAATACTAGACTCTAATTGATCAAACTCTTTTGGATAAAAAACTTTGGAATATAATGACTTAAAAAATGATAACAACTGAGCAATAATAGCAACCACTTATTTTAACATTGATAATCTTAAAGCTAGTGGAAAAATATCTTGCATCAAAATGTGACCATTATGACTTTTAAGATTTGACAGTTTTTGGTCTTTAAGATTCACACATCTTGAAATGTTTGAGCATAGCCATCAGGAACCTTGATATTCTTTAGAAATATCAGGAAAAGATCTTTCTCTCGAATCGATATTGTGTAACATGCAGAAGATATATAAAGCTTACCAATAATAAGCTCTTTAGGATGAAGCTCCTATCTTATGCTCATCTCTTTCAAATCTAAACGTATCTTTAAGTTATCTTTACTCTTTTCATCAAAATTTAATAATGTGCTAATCAAATTATCATAAATATTATTCTCTATATGCATCACGTCAAGATTATATTTCAGAAAATTATACTTTCAATAAGGTAAATAAAAAAATACTTTTCTTCCACAACTACTTAGCAACTCTATGTATAGATACCTCAATTGTATCATCATCATTCTAACTTTCATGATCATCATCATCATCATAGATATCAGCATCCTCAAACACTCCTGAATCAAGATTGCAAGTAATGGCATCCTCTATCAACCCTTCATTTATTAAGATATCAACATCTTCCCTTGCTCTTTTCTTAGTATATATACATGGAAATCTTACCATATCTATAATTCAAGCCATGTATTTGTATAAGAACCTCAGTTTCAGATGCATGGTGGTAAAGGAGGAGATCGCAATTCTATACCATCAAATACATCTTGTTGAAATCAAAATGGATGGTCGGCTTTCAACCATTGACGATGGCCCATATAGCAAAAATTTTCTCCATGTTTTAACCAATATGAATGGATTGCATCTCCAGAAGCAGGACATGCAATATGCCCCTTTGTGCTCCATCCAGATAAATTAGTATATGCAGGAAAATCATTGATAGTCCAAATAAGAGCTACCCTCAGTTTGAATGTTTGACCACTATAAGCATCAAATGCATCAATACCCTTCCACAATAGTTTCAATTCTTCTATTAAAGATTGCAAAAAAATATCAATATCATTGCCTGGGCCCTTATCGCCCGGAATAACTATTGACAAGATAAGTGAAGACTATTTCATATAAATTCATGATGGCAAATTATATGAAATCAGAATGACCGACTAAGTGCTATAAGTAGAACTCAGTATCTAAAATGGATTGAAGCCATTAGTAGCTAAATCCAACCTAACATTACAAACATCTGAGGCAAAATCTAGATATCAATCATTAAATACTTTTAATGCTAAACTATCAGCTGGATGTCTTAGCATTCCATCTTTTGTATGATTTTCTTCGTGCTATCTTATAGATGAAGCTGTATTCGATGATGCATAGATCCTTTTCAATCTAGATATCAAAGAAAAGTAATGCAAAACTTTAGCCACTTTTTTTTACTCCAAGTAGCATTCACTTCATTCAATACATCATCATCTTCTTTATGTGATGCCCATTATGAAGATCCACAAATATTGCATGATTCTTGGTTAGCATTTTCCTTCCAGTACAGTATACAATCATTTGGACAACTATGAATTTTCTCATATCCAAGATCCAATTTTTTTACAAATTTTTGGACTTCATAAGAAGAAGTTGGCAGAGTAGTACCTTCAGAAAATGCATCATTTAATAATTGAAGCAGTATAGTAAAACTCTTATTAGATCATTCGTTCAAATATTTTAAATGAAATAGATGCATAAGAAATGAAATTCTCGAAAAGTTTTGACAACTTGAATATAATTCTTGATCACAATCTTTCAACAAATTTTGATATCGATGTTCTATCTTATCATTAGATAAATGTTGAGGTATCTCGATATGGATAGTATCAGTAGATGTAGACCCTTCAGGCATCACACCTACTTTTTATCTCTTACTAAAATCTTCTAAATTTTGAGCACCAAATCCTAGAGCATCTCTGAGCAAATCCCCTATATTATCTTCTCTTGTAATATTTCTTTGTAGATTACTAGTTTCAATATTAGATCTATGTTCCATATGTGAGGATTGATTATATAGAGATGGCAATATAGATTCTCCATAAAATACTCATTCAGTATATTCTCTAACAAAACCATTCTATACCAAATATTTTTCAATAATTTCTGGATTAAGAGAAGTATTAGTTATACATTTTTGACATGGATAAAAAATCTTTCAATTTATTGGTCCTTTCTCAATAGCAAATTTAATAAAATTATGAATTCCTTCAAAATAATCTTTACTCGTATGAGAATAATAATTATTATTCTCTAATACGAACACACTACATAATAAAGCACAAAACTTAATATAAGATTAATGATTATTATTCTCTAATACGAACACACTACATAATAAAGCACAAAATAATTAAGTTTTGTCACAGATACGATACAAAGTGATGAAAAAATATAATTTTGTACTGCAATTTTGTACAAGATGAGCAATATGAGACCCCAAGTAGTAGATAGAAAATGCATTGCCCTGAAGATAAATGGAAGAAAAAGAAAAAGAAATCCAAACAATAAATGAACAAACATAGACAAAATAATTTTGTACTGCAATTTTGATAAATTAGAGTGCTATTTACGTTAACTTCGAAGTAAGAAAACAGATACATGGATATGAATACATGGGCATGTTCTTCACAAGAGATGGCCAAACAGGAGATTCAAAGATAATAATAGCTTTAATATGACAAATAAAAAATATTGAAAACTAAATATATGGAACAAGAAACTATCATCAGTATATAAATTTGTTAAGCTAGAAGCCTGGAATTAATGGATTCAGATTTAAGCTGCAAGGCTGCATCAGTCTAGAACTAGACTATAATTCACCTTCAAATCCTCCTGGACAGTCACCCAACACTGCCATTGGGCATGGCGTAACTAGACTATAAGTGGTTTCAGCATTATGTTAAGGAATGCCCTCTCTTCCCATAGACTAAAGGCTTGCCTGAATAGCAAGATTGAGCCAAGACTGAGCCGAATTTTCTATTAAATTCGTAGACTGGATAGTCCATTTGAGCATAGCTCATATCAATTCCATACACTCACATCCCAAATATATGAGAGGAATAAAAAGACCTCCATAGACTTTTTTCCTTATGAAATCCACATGAAAGCACCAAAATATCCTTAAAAGATTGTAGGCTGGGTGGGCTAATAAGGCTGACTGTTGTGGGATATTCTTGCAAGAACATATAAAACATGCCCTATGTCAGAGCTAGGCTCTGAGTTTGTCCCATCATTCCTTTATTAAAAAAAAAAAAAAATGGAGAACGGATGCAGGATTTAACATTTATTATAGTAGGTAAAATTGGAAAAGACAGTAGGGTAGGGATAAACTTGCATATACTGGTAGATAAGATGCCTTGCACAAGTGACAATTAGCTAATCATTAATCTTTTTAACTTATAATCTAACAGGTCAGATTGCTGCAAGATATTCTTGCAAGAATACATAAAACAGTCCCTATGTCAAAGTTCCGAATTTGTCCCATCATTCCCTTATGAGAAAAGTTGAAATGGATGCTGGATTTAACATTTATTATAGTAGGTGAAATTGGGAAAAAGCAGAAGGGTAGGGAGAAACTTGCACATGCAAGTAGGTAACATGTCTTTGTATTAGTAACAATTAGCAAATAATAAAATAACCGATTATTCGCCTACATCATGCTTACATGCAAAATATGAATTGAACCTAAGCCAGTGCCCTACAAAATTATAGGTAATGTTTCAATAAAAAATCCTAACAGCAAAGAAAATTCCAACCAGTTGTCTCTTGAAGGCCATGAAACTACTTCCAATTCCCATTCTAACAAAAAAACCCTGGAGTATATAATATTCCAAGCATTTATAACAAGATAATATAAGAAATAGATTAATCAAAGATCCAATAGAAAGAAAGGGAAAAAAAAGCATTCAAACCCTGGCACAACGAAGGCTAAGAGTGTTGAGATGGGTATCAGATCCTGACTATAACAAAAAAACCCAGATCAAGTAGAGGGACGGGTGGTGCATAGATAGAGGAGGAGACATACCTGATTGATGAGGTTCAGAGCGACGGCGACGGTGATAAAGGAGGAGACACTAAAGGCGTGAGAGCGAGATTTCAGAGAGTGCTCAGGATCGACGGCAATGAGGTATATATCGATAATCAGGAGAGGGAGAGATCGATGATCAGGAGAGAGGGGGCTAGGATTTAGGCCGGAGAGGTCGAGATTGACGATCAGGAGGGTTAGGGTTCCAAAGAAAACGGACCTTTAATAAGGGTTAGGAGTTGAATTTTAATGATGCAAGTTGGCTTCCGTCGATGCTTTTTTATATTATAAATTTTTAACACTTTAAAGCATCATAAAATAGTAATGCTTTTAAAAAGTGTAGGCAAATACTAACGTGCTTTTAAAATTGTTGGCGCTTTGTTATAGCATCGATAATATTAAGTCAAAAATTTAAATATTTATTATAGTGAAACATGATGGATAATGAAACCTATATGCATATACATACATACACACATATATAAATTTTTAATAAATAATTTTTTTTTTTATAAAAACATAAATTGACGATGTTATGAAGTGTCATAATATTTTAAACTTGCCGATACTTCTTAAAAGCATCGTATAGGTTCTTTGTTATATAGCAACACTTTATTGCATTGTTAAATATCGGTACTTCTCAACATTTTTTAAAAGCATCAGCAAAGTTACAACATTAATCAGTATCATCAATTAGTGATACTAAAAAGCATCACCATGATTCTTTATGACACTTAAATGAAGCATGAAGAAATAATTTTCCCATACTTTCGTTTCTGATGCTTTTGTGATAATTTTTAAAGCATCGAGGGGAATATTTGTGACGCTTATAAGCATCGGCAAAGATCCAATTTACTATGGTAAACTTATTAAGCTAGGACAAAGCACTTGGTGGAATAAAACCTAAGGGAGTAGCTAGCCAGCCTTTACCACTGCTTCGAACATGGGTGGACCGGGAGAACTACGTACTAGAACATGGGAGTGGCGGAAGGAGAGAATTGTCACGCACAACAATAGTATCCATATGGTACAAACTAGCATGGACAAAGGTCAAAACTGATGAGTGACGCTTGTGCTAGGAGTTAATGTAATCCATGAACTAAAACCAAAATATTTTTCTTTTATCTGAATGATAGGTAATCTTTTATCATTTTTTTATCCTCATCCTCAAATTTTTGCAACTTAATTCCTGTAGTCATTCTATTTTTTAGCAATAGCATCATAGTAGTAAAAGCCCTTAAAATTCAAAACAGTAGAATCCACACCATTTCATCATCGTCTATCAAACCTTTGCACTTTCCCGTGACTGGTTGATGTACGCCTATACATTCATCCAGCTAGCCGTCCATTATTTCTTTGTTCCTAAAGAGAGACAAATAAGGTGAGCCATCAAGACATAGCCCGCAGGTCAAGCAACTACTCGTAGCGGATAAACTAGATATATAACCCATGAAAATCAGGTACCTCATGTGGGATCATTTCAGCGGATGGCAGGGCAATGTTATGATGTCATCACACAAATTAGGTTTCATCTAGGTGAACATCAGTGAGATTTGCTAGAAGCCATTACCAACCAAGTTGTTGTTAACCAACAGAAGACTTTCTCGACTATATTGGCCGGTCAGCACCAACCATTGCAAAGTCCCTAGGTCTGCCCTCCAATCACAAAGTAGAGATGGGTAATGGCCCATGCGGCACAACCCGGGCCCATCGGGCCAAAGGTTTAATGGGCCATGTGCCTGCACGATCAATGTAGTAAACAGATTGTGCCTGACACGATCTATTTAAACACGGCTCTAGCCCAGGGGGCATTGGGTTGTGCCAGATATGCCCTGTTGATCCATTAGGCTCGTGCAGGCCTGATGGGCCTAATTGAATTTTTTCTTAAAAAAAAATTCAAAGGTCCTTTTTTAATTTTTTATAGAAAAAATCCAACATCCCTCTCATCCCTTTTATATTTACTCCATAACCTTTTTTTTAAATTTATAAAAAAATATTTTTTAATTTAAAAAAAATTATTACAAGCAGCATAGTCCATCATAAAGAGGTCGGGCTGGCAGGTGAGCCGAAACATGCCTGGCCGGCGGTTTATGCCAGCCCAGGTCCTTATAGGCCGTGTCGGGCCTAGGCCATAAAATCTCCGGCCCGTTATATATATCGCGCTCGGCACGGTAGCAAGTTTTGGACCAATTCATCTAAACTTGCATGGAGGAACACGATACTGGTAAGCCGGACGTCCATGACAAAGGTTAGGTTGACGTTTGTGCCCGGGAGTTCCGTAAGATGACGGGGGAGTTGGCCCACTGGACGAGGACTTATTACAAACCCTCCAGTCAATATCTCAAGGCCATGGAATCAGACTTTTGATATGACGATCCAAGAACAAATTGTTGGAGACAAAAATATCGGTCTGCATACCATAGTTGTGGGGCAAGTCACTACTGTCAGGCCAAAAAACATGTCGGAGAGGATAAACATTCAGTCTGCCAAAAAGACGCGTTCTCCAGAACCTATGGATGGAGGGCGTTTGGTATCCACGAAATCCATGTACGTGGTGGCAACCTCAGGCCAAGTGTGGAACTTATAATCTATACTAAAATCCATAATTATATCCCCAAATCTACATGTCCAGCATGTCCCTCTAAATCAGGTTAACTCAGCTGACCGAGGCCAGGTTTCTTAGCATTTGGCTTAGCTGACTGATTTGATAAGGAATTAGTTAGGCTCTGGATGTGGGTTGGTTACAAAAAGTCTTATCCAAAATGGTATAGCCAAGTCTTTGAGCTCCCGAGGGGTCATGTCCCCAAGTTCTCAAGGCTTTTTGGAGATGAAAATCTATCTATGGTGGAGCATATAGATTGATTATCAATCCAATGCGAAGAAGACGAGAGTAATGACTTCCTTGAGCTCAGAGTCTTCGCTGATTCTTACTAGATCAGCCTTCACTTGGTATGCCAACATGCGATCCAACTCATCATGCATATGGTTGGACCTCGAGAACCAGTTTGATGCATAATTCTATAAAATAGAGCTTGAGATGTTAGTGTAGCCTAACTATCCGGACCGTGTTATTCTTCGCTTATGGAGGCTAGGTATGTCAAAATCGCCCAAAATGGTTTGACTCTTGAGTTGAGAAAAAAAATCATGGGAAAGGAGTTGTCTGACGTGTTCAAGCTCATTACACAAGATACGAATTACGAAACCATCCATTGAGAAGCAGGGCAGAGGAAAGCATCCAAGGGAACATACATCAGAGATCCTCATAGGAATCAGAAATTTTGCACGTATTTTAGAAGAAAGCATCACTAAATTTCAACTCTAATTTATTTTATGAGCTTAATATTTATAGATTTATTTAGATTATTTTATTAAAAATTCTAATTTTATTAGGACTCTTTAAAAAGAATTCTATTAGGTTTCAAGTTAGTTGTTAGAGAACTGTTAGGTTGCTTTTTATTCCTCTATTTAAAGACTTCACTAGATTTTGAATTTTTTTTTTAATTTTTTTTAATTTTTTTTTTTTTAGTTTTACATCAGATCCTAGTTATGAGATTTTAACTATTGATACTGACCATGATCACTTGATGGACGATGAGAATGGGCACAATGAGATTGATGTGGTTGAAATAGCAATTGGCAAGCCACATGTCCTAATGTTTTGAGCAGGCCAAATACACATAATCAACCATCAATGGAGCGGTCAATTGGCCCCAAAGAATGAAACTAAACACTTGTTTGACATAACCAATGTGGAGTAGATTTTTGACCAGTTGTTGAAAGGTAAGTAGATGAAGTTGCCAACTTGAAGGGCATAAGATCCCTTATCTAAAGGAATTAAAAGATAAGGAGAATGCAAGACGGTAAGGGAAGAGCACTAGTGGAAGAGAGACAAGTTATAAAGGCTTTTAATGAATTTAGGGATATCGGTCTTGTTGGGGATAAATTCCGCTCCTATCGAAGTTCAATTCGATGCACAGCCTAACGCAATCGATAGCCACGGAAGAGCTTCAACGAATGGATCTTAGCCGAACTCCTTCAGCTGGCCGAACTCCTCAGCGGTCGAGCTCCTTCGGACTCCTAGTGACCGGATCTTAGCCGAACTTCTTCAGCCGGCCGAACTCCTCGACGGTCGAACTCTTTCCGAACTCTCCAGCGGTCGAGCCTTAGCCGCATTCCTCCAGCCAAATGCCTACGAGAGCCGAACTCTCTCTACACTCCTCCGACCGAACTCCTACAGGAGCTGAACTCCTTCCGAGCTTTTCCTTCGGCCGAACTCCTCTATGAGTCCAAACTCCTCTAGACGAACTGTCACCATCAGTCTGCCACAGGCAACGAGATCGGACGACATGGCCACCACTACTGACGACATTACTCTCTCTGTAATCAGCCCCATACGGCCCATGACCTGCCAGTATGGCTATCACTATCTGCCAGACGACGTCTTCCTCTCCGTACCGAACTCCATGCGGCCCTCGAGTGGCCCACCAGCAGGCGGTATGGCCGTCACCATCAATTAAGCTCCGTCTATAAAAGGGATCCTTCAGATATGTTTTCTCGGAGGCTCTAAGCTCTCCTCTCCTTCTCTAAGCTCTACGGAACTTATTCCTGAGCACTCCATTTCTGTTGATCAGAGTTGACTTGATCGTCAGAGGGTCCCATCGGAGCTACCCCCCACCGACTCCGGACGAGATTTTATTTTGTAGATCTTCGGTGGCAACCTCGTCTACCTCCACTCCAACTCGATCTGGCGACGATCAGTTTCTGCACCAACAGATTTGGCACTAAAGGAAGGGCCGCCTCTCTTCTTGAGGTGTTCTTGAGGCCCTTTGTTCTTAAAGGAGTGCTCGACGATGATTTCTCTCTTTCTTCTCCGAAGATCTCCCTTCCTTTTCTCTAGAGTTCTTTTCTAAGAAAAAATGCCTCCCAAGAGAGCTTCGACTCGACGATCGACGGCCTCCATGCCAAGTTCATCTGCTTCCGCTTCAGTCCCGGCAACCTAGGTTCCATCTGAAGCCACCGTAGATGTGGAGCAGTTCAACCTACTGGTCCAGCAGGTTCGTGGCCTCACTGAGATGATGCAAACCGTGCGACAGCTTTCGGCGGCGACTTTGCCAGCAAATCCGCCATCAGGATGCCAGAAACCGACCTTAAGGAAAAGCATTTGGCCTAGCATACCAATCGTCCTTAGAAAGGAGAAACAGAGCAGAAGTTCTTCCCTAGAAGATTTCACAGGAGGGCAGAATGAAGTTCAACGTGAGCGAGGCCGAACTCTCCTTCGAGCTCGCCATCAAGGAAGCCCTGACAAAGGGGCATGAAGTTCTCCCACAGAAGGTTTCATAAGAGGCGGGATGAAGTTCGACCGTATTCACGACCTCCCCAGTGCAAGCGAGGCCAAACTCCCCTTCGAGTTTGCCATCAAGAAAGCCCCGACAAAGGGGCTTGAAGTTCTCCCGCAGAAGGTTTCATAGGAGGCGGGATAAAGTTCGGTCGCATTCACGACCTCCCCAGTGCAAGCGAGGCCAAACTCCCCCTCGAGCTCGTCATCAAGGAAGCCCCGATAAAGGGGCATGAAGTTCTCCCATAGAAGATTTCACAGGAGGACGGAATGAAGTTCGGCATGAGCGAGGTCGTCGAACTCGCCCTCAAGCTCGTCATCAAGGAAGCCCCGACAAAGGGGCATGAAGTTCTCTCGTAGCTTTCACAAGAAGATGGAATGAAGTTTGACCGTCCTTACAATCTCCCCAGCGTAAGCAAGGTCCGAACTTCTTGAGCTCATTATCAAGAGAGCCCTGACGGAAGGGCACGAAGAAGTCCTCTCCTCGGAAGCTAGAACCACTATTGAGGGAGGAACGACAAGGAGATCAGCCATCTCCCGGCATCATAGATGGTATCTCCAGGGTTTGGTACTTCTGTGGGCTATCATTTCCCAGCGACAAAGCCAAGAGAAGCTTGCTCCAAATTGAGAAGGCCAGTATGAGATAGAGAAGGTCATCCGGCCTGAGACTTACTGTCTGAGGGAATCTGGAGGAACAACGCCCCCACGATCTTGAAATGGGGATGTGCCGCTAGTAACTTTCCCTTGGTAAAATTCTTTCCTATCAATAACATTATTTCTGGGTGTAAAAACTATGTGATGATAGGGAAGAAGCAGTCAATAGTTACCGTGTTAGGAACAGGAGGAGAATCTCGTCCTAACATGAGCAGGTCAAAAACCTTCAACCTTGACCATAGGAGATAAGATCTCCCCTAAGGATCCGGGCCAATCTCGGTTGGAGATAAAATTTCTTTTGAGCGATCGAGTCAACTTCGGCTAGAGATAAGATCTCTTTCGAGCGACTGAGTCAACCTCGGCAAGAGATAAGATCTCTCCCGAGCGTCCAGGCTAATCTCGACTGCAGGAGATAAGATCTCCTCCGAGGCAACCTTGGTTGCAGGAGATAAGATCTCTCCCGAGCGCCTGCATCAACCTTGGCCAGAGATAGGATCTCTCTCGAGCGATCGAGTCAACCTCAACTAGAGATAAGATCTCTCTCGAGCGACCAAGTCAACCTCGGTCAGAGATAAGATCTCTCTCGGGCGACCGCGATAACCTCGGCTAGAGATAAGATCTCTCTCGAGCGATCGAGTCAACCTTGGCCAAAGATAAGATCTCTCTCGAACGACCGAGTCAACCTCGACTAAAGATAAGATCTCTCTCTGACGATCGAGATAACCTCGGCTAGAGATAAGATCTCTTTCGAGCGATCGAGTCAACCTCGGTTAGAGATAAGATCTCTTTCGAGCGATCGAGTCAACCTCAATCAGAGATAAGATCTCTCTCAGACGACCGCGAGAACCTCGATTAGAGATAAGATCTCTCTCGAGTGATCGAGTCAACCTCGGCCAGAGATAAGATCTCCCTCGAGGCGATCTCGACTGTAGGAGATAAGATCTCTCCTGAGCGTCCGCATCAACCTCAACTGTAGGAGATAAGATCTCCCCCGAAGCAACCTCGACTGTAGAAGATAAGATCTCCCCTGAGCGTCTGGGCCAATCTCGGCTGTAGGAGATAAGATCTCCATCGAGGCAACCTTGGCTGTAGAGAGATAAGGTCTTCCTCGAGCATCCACATCAATCTCAGCTGTAGGAGATAAGATCTCCCCTGAGGCAACCTCGATCGTAGGAGATAAGATCTCCCCGAGGGTCCGGGCCGACCTCGGCTGTAGGAGATAAGATCTCTCCTGAGCGTCTGGGCCAACCTCGACTGCAGGAGATAAGATCACCCTAAGGCAATAACCTCGGCTGCAAGAGATAACCCGAGTGCCCGCAACAAACCTCGATCGTAGGAGATAAGATCTCCTCCGAGGATACGAGCTGACCTTGGCTTGTAGGAGATAAGATCTCCCTCGAGGCAACCTCGACCGTAGGAGATAAGATCTCCTTCGAGGGTCCGGGCCAACCTCGGCTGCAGAAGATAAGATCTCCCTCGAGCGTCGGCAATAACCTTGGCTATAGGAGATAAGATCTCCCCCGAGGCAACCTCGATCGCAAGAGATAAGATCTCCCCCGAGGCAACCTCGACCACAGGCAATCCCGTGACAACCTCGATCGGAGATAAAGATCTCTTTCAAGCGACTGAGTCAACCTCGACTAGAGATAAGATCTCTTCCGAGCGATCGAGTCAACCTTGATCAGAGATAAGATCTCTCTCGGGCGACCGCAATAATCTCGGCTAGAGATAAGATCTCTTCCGAACGATCGAGTCAACCTCGGCTAGAGATAAGATCTCTTCTAAGCGACCGAGTCAACCTCGATAGGAGATAAGATCTTCCTCGAGCGTCCGAGCTAACCTCGACTGCAGGAGATAAGATCTCCCATGAGGCAACCTCAGCTGCAGAAGATAAGATCTCTCTTAAGTACCCACAATAACCTCGGCTAGAGATAAGATCTCTCTCGAGCAACCGAGTCAACCTCGGCTAGAGATAAGATCTCTTTCGAGCAATCAAGTCAACCTCGGCCAGAGATAAGATCTCTTTCGGACGACTGTGACAACCTCGGTTAGAGATAAGATCTCTCTCGAGCGATCAAGTTAACCTCAGTCAGAGATAAGATCTCTCCCAAGCGACCGCGATAACCTCGGCTAGAGATAAGATCTCTTCCGAGCGACCGTGATAACCTCGACTAGAGATAAGATCTCTCTTGAGGGATCGAGTCAACCTCGATTAGAGATAAGATTTCTTCCGGGTGACCGCGATAACCTCGGCTAGAGATAAGATCTCTTTTGAGCGACCGAATCAACCTCGACCAGAGATAAGATTTTCTCCGAGGTGACCTCGGCTGCAGTAGAATAAGATCTCCCCGAGTGCCCGCATCAACCTCGGCTGCAGGAGATAAGATCTCCCTCGAGCGTCCGGGCTAACCTCGACTGCAGGAGATAAGATCTCCCCTGAGGCAACCTCGGTCGTAGGAGATAAGATCTCCCTCGAGGATCTAGGCCGACCTCGACTGCAGGAGATAAGATCTCCCTTGAGCGCCCACATCAACCTCGACTGCAGGAGATAAGATCTCCCCTGAGGCAACCTCGACCGCAGGAGATAAGATCTCCCCCATGGGTTTGGGCCGACCTCGGCTGTAGGAGATAAGATCTCCTCCAAGCATCCGCAATAACCTCGGTCGCAGGAGATAAGATCTCCCCCGAGGCAACCATGGCCGAAGGCAATCCTGGGACAACCTCAGCCAGAGATAAGATCTCTCCCAATCGTCCGAGACAACCTCGGCCAAAGATAAGATCTCTTCCAAGCAATCGAGTTAACCTCGGCTAGAGATAAAATCTCTTTCGAGCGATCGAGTCAACCTCGGCCAGAGATAAGATATCTCCCGGGCGACTGCGACAACCTCGATTAGAGATAAGATCTCTCCCGGGCGATCGCAATAACCTTGGCTAGAGATAAGATCTCTTCCGAGTGATCGGGTCAACCTCAGCCAGAGATAAGATCTCTCTCGAGCGACCGAGTCAACCTCGGTGAGAGATAAGATCTCTCTCGAGCGATTGAGTCAACCTCGGTAGGAGATAAGATCTCCTCTGAGCGTTCGGACTAACCTCGACTGTAGGAGATAAGATCTTCTCCGAGGCAACCTCGGCTGTAGGAGATAAGATCTCCCTCGAGCGTCCGTATCAACCTCGGTCAGAGATAAGATCTCTTTCGAGCGATCGAGTCCACCTCAGACTAGAGATAAGATCTCTTTCGAGCGATCGAGTCAACCTTGGTCAGAGATAAGATCTCTTCCGAACGACCGCGACACCTCGGCTAGAGATAAGATCTCTCCCGAGCGATCGCGATAACCTTGGCTAGAGATAAGATCTCTCTCGAGCGATCGAGTCAAGCTTGGTAGAGATAAGATCTCTTTCAAGCGACCGCGACAACCTCGGTTAGAGATAAGATCTCTCCCGAGCGACTGAGTCAACCTCGGTCAGAGATAAGATCTCTCCCGAGGCGACCTCGGCTGTAGGAGATAAGATCTCCCCCGAGCGTCCGTATTAACCTCGACTGTAGGAGATAAGATCTCCCCCGAGCATCTGGACCAACCTCGGCTGTAAGAGATAAGATCTCCTCCAGGCAACCTCGACTGTAGGAGATAAGATCTCCCCGAGCGTCCGCATCAACCTCGACTGTAGGAGATAAGATCTCCCCCAAGGCAACCTCAGCCACAGGAGATAAGATCTCCCCCGAGGGTCCGGACCGACCTCAACTGGAGGAGATAAGATCTCCCCCGAGTATCCGGGCCAACCTCGGCTGCAGGAATAAGATCTTTCCCAAGTGTCCGCATCAACCCTCGGCTGTAGGAGATAAGATCTTTCCGGAGGCAACCTCAGCCGTAGGAGATAAGATCTCTCCCGAGGGTCCGGGCCAACCTTGACTGCAGAAGATAAGATCTCTCCGAGTGTCCGGGCCAACCTCGACTGTAGAAGATATGATCTCTTCGAGGCAACCGTGA
>QRFJ01000571.1:557467-634726 GCA_006176705.1 Cocos nucifera
AAAGTTTCATCTTAATGACAACAATCCATATAATTGTGTCTCGTGAGATGAAAAATCGTAACTTATCTCCTGTTGGACGTTCGAGTCCAAATATGAAAAATTAAATGCGCAAAAGATGCTCTAGTTTAGATTATGCTAACCTCTAACACTGCGATGGATTATTCTGGAACTTGATTTTCATGATCATGCCACTATAGGGCTTAAGCCTTCCCTACTACACCGAGAGGATTTCAACGATGGTTTAGCCGATTTGGTACGCGAGTTGGCTGTGGAGGTGTTATGAGAACCCGATCTTGATTGCTTATCAGGCTGTGGCGCTGACTATAGGTGAACGTAGGTTATCTCATAGGCCCTTGGCAGCGACTAACACGTTCAGGGTTCTATATGTGGATGAGTCGAGGTAAGGTGTTATCAATTGACTATCGATACACCCTCAAGGTGAACTCTGAGCTATTCAGATCAGAAGAACCAGATACAGTTACGCATGCGCATCGAGTCCAGTCATTGACGAGTAAGGTAGACTTTCTTTATGACTACTAGAGGTGGTCAGCTAGTGCCTCGGTTCTCTAAGGAGTACTGTACTCTCACTCCGGTGTCTCCACACGTAGCTCAAGATCATCTTACCAAAGAGAAGTGATCGTACATCCAATTCCGGTATCGATCACGCATCTAGTGATGATCGATGGTGGAAGCTGTATGACTATAATAAGATATTCATTATCTTAAATTTCAATTCTTTGAAAATATTGAATTATATTACATACTCAAAGGATTGTTATCACAAGAGCACTAAATGCATCAGTGTTGATAGGAAATATTAACCCATTTCATTTAATTAATAGTCAAATTTATATATTTGCCCTCAGAATGTATAAAAGGTGTCAGCCATCTGGCTTCTAGGCACATAATATTCTAGAAGGTTGCGTCGGTAAGGTACCTCCGACGGTCTAAAAGTTAGTTCGACCAACAGTAAGGAGTCCTGCGAGAATGGAGTTCCGTGATGCTTAGTAGATGAGGGATAGCTTAGAAGAGTCGAGAGTTTCGAGAGCTTAAGCCTTAAGTGTGTGCGGGAGGTGCCTTTTATATAGTGGAGCTTGATTGGTGTAAAGCTACAGCGCGGTGCTGGTCGGCCGCTCGACGATTTGAGAGAGCTCTCGACGGGATGTGTGCCGTGTGCAGCGGATTATGTGTGGACAGCCATTCGCCGCGCTGACAGTGCTGGGTGTGCTATCGCTGCGGCGGACTGACTGAGGTGATGTTGCAAGAGCTTTCTGAATGAAGGGTTGAAAGGCCTCGTCGGTGTTGCATTTCGCGAGGAGTGTCGGGCTCCTGAAGAGTGAAGAATAGTGTAGGGGAGTTCGGCTCGATATTGCGCCTGGCGAGTATGGCAGCTAAGCCTCGGTCGCTGAATGAGTTCGGGTTTCTGCGAGGGAATCCGGAAGCTGATCGTTTGTGGGTTCGCCGACTGTTGGAGTTCGGCTTGAGATTGGGATCAACTTGAGAGGTTTGGTAGGAGCGTCGGCGGGGCCGAGGTTGATGAGGGCAGGACCGCTTGAGGATGGTTCGGTCGTAGTGGACGAACTGTGAGGAGTTGGCTGCCTGAAGAGAGAATGAGTCGGAGGTGAGTTCGGGTTCTTCTATTATTGTTGCTTTTTTGTCCTGGAGTAATGCACAGGCTCGTTTCCGCTGAATTATGTCCTCGGCTACTGAAAATGGGCCCGGCCGAAGGTCTCGGGTTCCTGAGTTTCGGGGGTCGACCTTCGTCTCGTTTGGGGACCTTTCGGCCTGATGCACTTGGTGTGTGGACAGTCTGTGAGATTTGCGTAGGAGCTCGGCCTGCCGGATCCTCCGACCTTGGTGATGATCAGAGGCGGTGACTCGTGAGGAGCTTTAGATTCGACTGTTGACGACTGCTGAGGAGTTCAGGCTCTGAGTTGATCGACCGCTTTGGGATTCACTAAAGCCCGTCGCGAGTATGGAGAGTCGGCCTGGTTGATGCAAAGGCATGTCCCCGTGATAGGACTTCATGTGACTAGTCGATGGACGGGCGCGCCGGTCTTTGGATCGAGTGGTTTGAAGGAGTCGGAAACCCCATTCGTGAGGAGTTCGAACCAAGGAGTTGTTGGCGTACGCGGAAATAGGAGTCGGTTCCGTAAGTGTAGTCGTCCGCTTGGGAGTCCGAAGGAGGTCGGCGAGGTTCCGCTTGGAGTCGGTCCTGAAGGAGTTGATCGCGTTGGAGTCGTTCCGAAGGAGGTTCGGTCCCGTCACCAGGAAGTTTGCAATACTCGATTTTCCAGCATCTTTGCGCGAGCTGGTCACCTGAGAGAAGGTCGATGGGCTGAGCACACTTCGGCCGCTGCGATCAAAGTCTAGACAGCCCGAAGCCAGATGGGATGGTGCGGCTGAAGCCATCGTGTCGAATGCTCTCACGCGGGCGCTTTAGTTATATGTGATGAAGTTTCTGCATGCGTCGGGTCGGGCTTCGGTCGAAAGATGTGGGATTTGATCCCCAACAGTTAGCGTCTCGGGAAATATCTCACTCTCGATACGAGTAAGAATTGGATAGGAGGAGTATCAACAGAAATTAGGAGGTGACTGGTCGAAGTCTTGGTTCTCCAGGTTGCTCCTGTTAATGTTGCACGGCTGAAGAAGCTGTGGGGGGAGGGCCTCATACTCACAGCCAACTGTGGTGACTTTTGCTGGTGGCAGGCGCTCGTGGTGGAAGTTGATGGTCTGGAGGCTTCGGGGAGACTATTTCCAGTCGAGGTAGTATTCTCTGTTAGATGAGGTTCTTCTCCTATGGCCTCAACTGGTAACTCGTTTCCGTGGCTGGTCCTGTCGGCGGATGAGATTTATCTTCTTGCGCTGGCGAACTGAGGTGCAAGTGCAGGCCTTGGGCCGGGAGATCTATCTCCTACGGGCCGCTGGACCGCTTGGTCGCCCTCGGGAAGCAGATAGCCCGCGAGAGCCTGCGCGATCTTTCCTGGGGGAGGCTCTTATCTCCTAGCAACTTCGGTGCCTATGCCTTTCGGAGGATCGATTTCAGCACAGTCGGCGGCCTCCGCTCGGCAGCGGGGAGATTCGAGAATACTCTGCGGTACAGTACTGGGCCGTGCCCCGAACGCGCTTGTGCGAGATGACTTATTCCTCTCCGCGGCAACGAGGGTGGTGACACTGCAGGTCTAATCGCCTGTGGGGACGAGTCTTCTAAGCCGCGCTCACGATCCGCTTGAGTGAATGTCCCCTCCGGAGCAGGTGCGGTCGAACTGACGATGTTACGCCCTGCAAATCCGCGCAGCGTGAAGTCGCGCGGTCGGCAGTGTAGGATGATCTTCTCTCTGTCTACCGATCGAACTGCTCCTGGCGCTTCGATCCTCGTTCGAAGCTCTTATCGTCACTCGATATTGCCTGTCCGAAAGTTCCAAGTTCTGCACAATGGAACGCTGTAAACAGCCGTGCCGAACCTGCCAAAGGACGCGTTCGGGATTCTCAGCAGCCGGAGAAGATCTTACCTCCGTATCCTCTCAGCGGAGGAAAGTTGACCTTCCTCTGGTGGGGAGAGCTCATTATACTCCCTGGCAGTGAAGTCGCGCCAGCGCGGGAGAATCTATCTCTTACGGCGTAGTCTTCCCTCTGGGGGAGATCTATGCTCCTGAACAGCGTGCTGAGATGCGCCGCGTCGGATCGTGCGAGATCTATCTCCTTAGCGGTCGACTGGTTGTAAAGTGTTCATTCAAGGCTTCGCATCGGGAGGATCTTATTCGTGCAGCCGAGCTTCCTCGGGGAGATTCTTTCATCTAGACTGGCATAGGGAGCGCATGTCTGCAATCGCTTGTACGTCTTCGGCAAGTTGAGGTAATCTTTCACGTCGCCTGCGGGATCCTGCGCTATCCTTCGGGGGAGAAATCTTATCTCCTGCAAACGGAGGTCGAAGTGCGCGCTCGGGGGAGATCTTATCTCCTGCAGCCGAGCTTGTTGCTCGCGTTAGGACGAGGTTCTCCTCCTGTTCCTAACGCGGCGATTATTGACTGCTGCTTCCCTGTCATCGCATAGTTTTCGCATCCAGAAGTAATATTATTCAGAGGGGAGAATTTTACCGAAGGGAAAGTCGCGGACAGCGCGTTCTCGTTTGAGGGGTCGACGGGGCGTTGTTCCTCGGAGCTCCCTCGGGCAGCAAGTCCCGTCCAGACGACCTCCTCTACCTCGCGCTGGCCTCCCCGATTCGGAGCAGGCTTCGGCTGGTACGGTGTTGCTGGTAAACCCTACCAGCGGGGAATTTATCGGCTCCAAGTGGTCGTCGGGCAG
Source organism: Cocos nucifera (assembly GCA_006176705.1). NCBI lineage: Eukaryota > Viridiplantae > Streptophyta > Magnoliopsida > Arecales > Arecaceae > Cocos > Cocos nucifera. Next base: position 561,773 of record QRFJ01000571.1, read on the forward strand.
GGATAATTTTTAAGAAGGCATCGTAGGACAATACATCGGCCGAACTTCCGTTATCTAGCAAAATGCAGCGTACATCGTAGTCAGCGATATTTAAGAAAATTACAACCACGTTACTGTGTGGAAATTGGATTCCCCGGCCGCCCTCCTCGGTGAAGGACACGGGCTCTGCGATCCTCTGCTTCTTCGCTGCCCGAGATAGTGTTGATGACGCCAAGGGGCGGCCGACCTTCCTGGCTCTCCCTACCCGATGGTACCGCCCTTAGCCGCTCGCCTCGCTCTTCGGGCCGCCTTTGCAGGAATCGGCCGAGTCTACCTCGCCTGACGAGCTTTTCGATCTCGTCTTGGAGCTGGACGCACTCTTCGGTGTCGTGGCCGTGGTCGCGATGATAGCGGCAAAACTTGTTGGGGTCGCGTTTGCTGGGTCGGGAACGCATTTGGTCCGGCCTCGGAAGCTGTTCCCCGATTTCCATCAGCACTTGGGCCTTCGGAGTGTTGAGGGGGGCGTAGTTGCGGAACCTTTGTCGGGGAGAGCTTCGGCGCTGAGGAGAACCTCGGTGCGCTGTTCCTTCTGGGCTTCCCCACCTCGGGTTCCCTTGGAGAGTTCGGGTCCGCCAATGACCGGGAGGAGTCCGGGAGCGCCGCCGAGCTTTACTCCGCTTATCTTCCTCGGTGGACCTGCTCGGCCCTTCAGCTCGCCGCTTGCCGTCGGCTTCGTCATCCCTGGCCTTGAAGGCCTCCTCTGCCCGGGCGTATCCTTCAGCCCGAGCAAGCATGTCCGCGAAATTCCTTGGATACTTCTTTTCCAGGGAGAACAGCAAGTCGTTCTTCCGGAGGCCGCCCTTGAGGGCGGCCATGGCGACTGATGGGTCCAGGTTTCCGGACTTCCAGCGCGGCAGCGTTAAACCGGGTGACATAAGCCCGGATGGGTTCCCCCTCCTTTTGCCTGATGGCCATCAAGAAATCCGAACCTCGGCGGGGCCGCCGGCTACTGATGAAGTGGGCTGCAAACTGTTGACTCATCTGGTCAAACGATAAGATGGTACTCGGCTTGAGCGCCGAGTACCAATTCCTGGCAGCTCCTTTAAGGGTAGAGGGGAAGGCCCGGCACAATATGGCGTCTGGCACGCCGTGGAGCAGCATCGTCGTCCGAAAGGCTTCCAAATGGTCGACCGGGTCGGCGGTCCCGTCGTAGCTCTCAAACTGTGGGAGTTTGAAGTTCGGCGGGACCGGCTCTTGCATGATTTTCTGCGAAAAAGGGGGGTCAGTGCAGACGTCGTTACCGTGTGAGGGGGGAGCGTGACGAAGCTCTTCAATACGCCGGCTCATTTCTAAGAGCCTTTGATCCAGGAGATCTTCGCGATCTTTGATCCCCAAGGTTTTCTCGCAGTAAGGGTGCGAAGCCTCTCCCCGGGTCGAGCCGTGATCCGAGCAGAGGCTCTTCGCCGGTTGCCCTTCTCTTTCCGGGGACTGGAGGTCGGGTAGCCCACATCGGTCGCCCCTGGACTGGACCCCAGGGCTCTGGGGAATCCCGCGCCGATCTAGCGGGTGCCGGGGTCTGCGAATGCATGGCCTGCACCGCCTGCACTGCTTCCGCCAGATCACGGACCTGCTGGGCAAGCAGGTTGAACTGTTCCGCATCCACCGCGGCTACAGGGTGAGCCCGGGTTGCCTGGGCCGGAGCGGGAGCAGACGGGCCCGAACGGGATCGGGCCGCGGAAGCCGCCGATCGTCGGGTTGAGGGTCTTCTGGGGGGCATTCCTTTTTGAAAAAGGATCCTGAAGCGGAAGAGGAGAGGTCCGGAGCGGAAGAGGAAATCGTCGCCGAGCACTCCTTTAAGAACAAGGGGACCTCGAAGGTTCAAGCCCTTCCTTCTAGCGCCAATCTGTTGGTGCAGAAATCCATCTTCGCCGGAGGTCGCCGGAGTCGAGGCCGCTGAGGTCGCCGTCGGGGACCTGCAAAATGAAGTCCCATCCGGAAATCGGTGGGGGGTGGCTCCGGCAGGACCCTCCGACGGTCAAGTTAGTTTTCGGCCAACAGTAATGGAGTGCTCGGAATGAGTTCCGGAGCTTAGAGATGAGGAGGAGAGCTTAGAGAGTCGAGAGTTCAGAGAGCTTAGCCTTAGCGTGTCGGGAGGGTCCTTTATATAGTGGAGCTTGATGGTGACAACTGCAGCCGCGTGCTGGCGGGCCGCTCGAGGTTCGGCGGAGTCAGTCTCACGGGATGGTGCCGTGTGCGGCGGATTGAGGGTGACAGCCATCGCCGCCTGACAGTGGGTCGCTATCGCCTGCGGCGGACTGACTGATGGTGATGGTTGCAGAGCTTGCCGAATGAAGGGTTGAAGGCCTTCGTCGTGTGCCCATTTCGGAGGAGTTCGGGCTCCTGAAGAGGAAGATAGGAGGGAGTTCGGCTCCCATAGGCGTCTGGCTGGAGGTATGCAGCTAAGGCTCGTCCGCTGAAGAGTTCGGCTGCTGAGAATCCGAAGCTCGGCCGTTTGGGGTTCGGCCGGCTGTTGGACTTCGGCTGAGGCTGGGACACTTGAGAGTTCGGTAGGAGCTCGGTCGGCCGAAGTTCGATGAGGGCGACCGCTGAGGAGTTCGGCCGAGTGACGACTGCTGAGGAGTTCGGGCTCCTGAGTGACGACCGCTTGGGGATTCCGCTAAAGCCCGTCCGCTGAGGAGTTCGGCCGCTGAGAGGACTTCATTGAAGCTCGGCCGCTTGGAGTCGGTCCGAAGGAGTTCGGCCGTGGGGAGTCCGAAGGAGTTCGGCCGCTTGGAGTCGGTCCGAAGGAGTTCGACCTCGACGCTGGGAGTCCGGAAGAAGCCGGAGGACCGTTCGGCCTGCGGAGAAGCTCGACCTGGGAGTTCGCTGAAGCCCGTCTTCGAGCTCTTCCGCTACTGGTTACATTAGGTAGCGTCGGCGGGCTTCGGCAGGAGCGGATTATCCCCAACACATGAATTCTAATTTGATTCATAATACAAGGTATATAATCAAGAAGCATTAACATAGATGTACTTGGTCCGTAACATCTATGTTCATCAGATCAATTAGAAGATGGCCAGTAATCTAAAAGCATTAAGATCAGATTTATATACTCCTCATGAATAAAATTTAAAAATAAATCATACTGAATATTGCATCAAAAGAGTGGCTACACCTTAGCCTTAGTAAAATAAAATTTAGTTCATGATAACAAGTTCAAAAATAGCAAATAAAATAAAAAGCATAGAGAAATTAGACTGTTTGATTGCTGAAATTGATTGTCTGCTGCTCTTGATGTGGAGAACTTGGCGAAGAAGAAGAGGCTCCTTGATCGATGTCTTGATCGTCGAAGAAAAATCAAAAAAAAAACCTTTTTGATTTTCTCACAAATCACTTTTTTTTATCTCTCTCCTCTCTCTTTCTCTCTCTCTTTCTCCCTCTCTCTTTCTCCCCGTCTCTCTCTTTGTCTCTCTCTTTTTTCTTTTTTTTCTGTCTCTCTCTTTTCTCTCTCTTTTTTTTTTTTTTTTATTTCACGACAACAGGCTTTTTTATAGATAAAGAGTTTGATTTCCCCTCAAAATCCATCAAAAACTTAGGTTTAAGACTCCCAAAATAACTCAAATTAAGATCTGGATAATTCTGACCGTTGGATGGTTGATCAAACGGTCCAAAAACCACTCAAAAACCCCTTAAAATAACCCAGATCAAGTCGGATTTAATATCAGCCGTTGGATCGACCGTTGGATCGAATCTGGGCCGTCCGATCGCGTTGAAATAAGCCTTCAGATCCTTTAGTTTTATGTCGGGATGAATCTCAGCCGTTGGATCTCGATCGGGAGCTGCGGATGCCGTCCATCAGCGCCTTCTTCTCGTCCGTCCGATCAAGCTTCAGTGAAAACCGCCCGTTGGATCAGCCAGAATTCCCAAATTGCCCTCCGTGGACCGTGCGCGAGCCCGGTGTTGCGTGGACCGCCGCGATTCTTCAGCCAATCAGACGCGCGCTTTATTCTATGAAATTCCCGAAATTACCCTTCAGATGGTCCACCGTGCGCCGCGAAAAATGCTGACGTCATCCTGACGTCAGCGTTGCATCGGTGTTTTTTTTTTTTTTTTTTTTTGAAATTCAATTCTGGGCTCGTTTGAAGTCCGTTTTGCCTGAAATTTTTTTCATCTGAACCAGAAAAATAAGATCTTCACATTGGTGGCCTTCTTTCCTACATAAGATTAATAAAAGTATCAATTTCTAATAAAATAGATTAATTTATTTTATAATTTAATACTTTTATTAGTATATTTTTACCACTTATCAATTCCGAAGCCGCATAACTTACCGTTAAGTCCTGAGATTCGGAGGTTCGGAACCCGTCAGAATAAACTCTCGACACGACAATGCTCACTTATTTTTGAATCGCACAACCTCGATCAGAGATAAGATCTCTTCCGAGCAACCGAGCCAACCAACCTCGACTGCAGGAGATAAGATCTCTTCCGAGCACGTAAGCCAACCTCGGCCAGAGATAAGATCTCTCCCGAGCGACCACGACAACCTCGACTAGAGATAAGATCTCTTTCAAGCGACCGAGACAACCTCGACCAGAGATAAGATCAGAGACAACCTCGCCCTGAGATCAGATCTCTTCCAAGCATCCGTATTAACCTCGACTGCTGGAGACAATATCGCCCCCGAGGAGCTCAACCTCCAACCTCGACCGCAAGAGATGAGATCTACTTCAACCTCGGCTGGAGATGAGATCTCTCCTCTGAGCTTCGACCTAAACCAGCACGGAGCCCAGAAGAGGACTTTGGCAGTCGCCTTTTCTGCACTCTCTTTTTTTGAGTTTCGAACTCGAAAGTGGGGGGACTATTGTTGGGGATAAATTTTGCTCCTGTCAAAGTCTAGTTCGATGCGCAGCCTAACGCAACCGGTAGCCATGGAAGAGCTTCAGTGGATGGATCTTAGCCGAACTCCTTCAACCGATCGAACTCTTCAACGATCGAGCTCCTTCGGACTCCCAGCGGTCGGGCCTTAGCTGAACTCCTTCAATCGGCCGAACTCCTCAGCAGTCGAACTCCTTCATACTTTCAACGATCGGGCCTTAGCCAAACTCCTTCAGCTTATCGAACTTCTCAGTGATCAAACTCCCTCGGACTTCCAGCGGTCGGGCCTTAGCCGAACTCCTTCAACCGATTGAACTCAGCGGTCGAGCTCCTTTGGACTCCCAGTGGTCGAGCCTTAGCCAAACTTCTTCAGCCGGCCAAACTTCTCAGCGGTTGAGCTCCTTTCGAACTCCCTAACGGCCGAGCCTTAGCCGCATTCCTCCAGTCAGACGCCTACGAGAGCCGAACTTTCTCCACACTCCTCTGGTCGAACTTCTACAGGAGTCGAACTTCTTCCGAGCTTTTTCTTCGATCGAACTCCTCTACGAGTCCAAACTCCTTTGGACGAACTGTCATCATCAGTCTACCACAGGTGATGAGATTGAACGATATGGCCATCACTACTGGTGACACCATTCTCTCCGTAACCAGCTCCATGCGGCACATGATCTGCCAGTATGGCTATCACTATCCGTCGGATAATGCCTTCCTCTCCGTATCGAACTTCATGCAACCCTCGAGCGGCCCGCCAATAGGCGGTATGGCCGTCACCATCAATCAAGCTCCGTCTATAAAAAGGGATCCTCTAGATACGTTTTCTCGGAGGCTCTAAGTTCTCCTCTCCTTCTCTAAGCTCTGCGAAACTCATTTTCGAGCACTCCATTTCTGTTGACTAGAGTTGACTTGATCGTCGGAGGGTCCCACCGGAGCCACCCCCCACCGGCTTCGGATGGAACTTTATTTTGCAGGTCTCTAGTGGCGACCTCATCCACCTCCACTCTAGCTCGATCCGGCAACGACCAATTTCTACACCAACAAGTCTGATCATGATTCCTATGGATTGATCAAAAAATGAGTCTAAAATAAGGAGGCTGACTGGCCATATTGTTAAGGCCCTTTATGGTTCAACAATAGACTTTTTTGATGATAATTGCCAAGTAGGTCAAGAAACATGACACATTGATATTTGATCAATATTGTGCATCATAGTATCTTCAAGTTGGTCTTCCTATTGTGAATTTGACTATTGGTAGTGCATATGTGACTAGCAAGCTACTCAACCCTTGTAGTATATTTCACGCCCCGAATCGAGTACACATGACAGACGCCGCATACCTACAAGATGAGCCCTACAAGCATGAAAGCTATAGATCAAGTCATAAAAATCTCAAAATAACAACAATAATAATAGTAATCCTTTAATGGCTAATATCTTTACGTAACATTAATCTTAATATTTCATCTAAAATAAATATCCAAACTAAATTGGACTAAGCTAAAATGCTAGGAATCTGAATAACTTAAATAACTCTAACCAATCTAGTGCACTTCCTCAAGTTCTAAGCAATCATGATTCATGATCTAAAAAATAGAAAAAAAAATAATGAGCTACACTCAGCTAGTAAGTAACATAACACATCAAAATGGAGTCTAAGCATGCTGAGCAAATAAATTACATGATATTAACTGGGAGGAACAAATCTCAAATAACACATGTTTCTTTGAAAATAATTACTTTCATATACTAATACCATGCTTGACATCAAGTTATGGCCACGTAACCCAGTGGCATGGATCTGATAATAGAAACACATTGCACAAAGTACCAGATAACATATACCATTATTCTAATCACCTATGGCTTGCTGTCGAAACTAGTTTCTCAGATTACAAGTCGATAGGTCCAATGTATAATCTGCATTGGCAGAGCCACATTATAGCCATGATAAGAATATTTATTAAAGCAAGTTCATAAGTTCTCCAGTCAAGTTTTCCAAATCCATTTCTCAAAATAGATTCCATGTTCAAAATAAATTATTTACAATAATAAAACAACACGTGCTTAACCCATTTATCAAATAGAAAATAGAGATCGTAATTAAATAAATAAATTATATATTTTTTTTCAAAGATCATTCAAAAGCACACTTGAAGTGTTAAGTTACTTAGCTCAAAATGCGCTATTCAAAATCCAACTTCAATCAAACATATCAAACAGTCCTATTCAAAATCACTGAAATACATTAATTAGTTAATTTTTTAGAAGTCCATCAATAAGAAATCCTAAAGAACCCAAACGGATCAAGAAAGTAAAATAACTCAACTAGAGGTATGACTAAGATGGCTTCATCTAATCAGGATCACTTAAAATATAATAATTTGATAGAGAACAATAAAAATCATATCTTGTGATAAATGCTCGAAGAGTGTGGGCATGTTGTCTGACTAATGGATCGGTTCAAAAATTCTCCATTGGAATTGACTCAGATTCAAAGAATAGGTCTGGTTCACTAGATTCTCTAAATCACGTAGAGAGAGAATATCAAAGAGAGAAAAATTGATAAGATGAAACATGACTAATCAAGTGACACTGCCCAATAATCCGATCGATCTAATCAAGATGATTTAATTAAATTATGATTGAATTAGTGTATAGATGATTCAAAATAAAAGTCACAGATAATCAAATCTAATAGTATTTATATATGGTCAAAGTGGGTATAGGTATGCTGTTCGGCGACTACAGATCAAGACTCTCTCTTTATTAAGGTTAGACTAGAATCATTGAAAAAGAGCCCTTTACTCGATCAATCTTAGAGATAATTTTATAAAAAGAGAAATAATTCTAGAGAGATAAAATTTTAGAGAGAGAAAATATTATAGAGAAAGAAGGAATAAAGCAAAATTAGAAAGAAGATAGAGAGAGGAATAATTCTAGAGAGAGAAAGATTAACCAAAACAAAAGAAAGGAAAATCCTTTTTTTCTTTCTTTCTTTTTTTTCTTTTCTTTTTCTTCTTCCTCATCTTCTTTTATTTTTTTTTTCTTCTTCGTGGAAATAGGGGAGGGAAAACAATATAGGGCTGGCCACATATAGTGCGGCGACCACGATTGGTGGCAACTGTGGCTCTAGCCCATAGTAGTCCGAGTACGGTCATGTCCAGTGATGGTGGCCGGCTCATCAGTGTAGGGAAGGAGAGAATTAGAATAAAAATAGGAGAGGTTTAATCTCCTAAGAAATCCAACAATGATCCATGCTAATCCTACTAGAAATCAAGTCTTATAACTAGAGAATCTAGCAGAAGAAGGGTTGGAGATTATTACCTCAAGTCCGATGAGGTCTTGGAACCAAATCCGGTAGGAAGACTTAAAGCAATTCCTCCAAAAAATGCCTTAAATTAACTCTCTATTTGAGGGACTGCTAAGGCATATACCAGAGGACAGAGGACAGAGAAGGAGTCTTTTTATAGTTGGATTGGAGATCCATGGAGGGAAATCGAAGGCCATTGAGAGTCCTCTGCCCGATGGACTCGGAGAAAGAAGGACACTCCGGTTTGGAGTCATTTTTTTTTTCTCTGACTCATGGGATGCATAAGTCATTTTTTTTGTTTGGGGCCAGCTAGGTGGCCCAAGGGGGTTGGGTCTCAGAGTATAATATCAAAATATCGGAAAAGCCTAAACTTCCATGGTATATAGCCAATGAGAAGGTAAGGCTAAATACTATAATAGGGAATTCTTAGTATCCAAAGATCAAGGTGGTCAAGAAGATAGTCTACCTGTGAATATTGGCATACTAAGTCAGGCTAATCAAGTTGTTACTTTGGTTGCCAATTGAACAACTTCTTGACATGGTTGGGAAGCAATCCTTCATCCAACAAGTTGAACATGTTCTCAACATCCATGGGTTAGGGGACACCAAATAGAGTAGATCATGCCTCAGTTAGATTCTCCATGGTCTCTACCTATCGGTTAGATTCATCCTTCCTAGAAGTGACCATCCTAGCCTCCTCAATTAATCGATGTGGTGCTAGGTGCATCCCATCCAAAACAATGACCACTGTTCATAGACTGATCAACGATAGATCTCAGAAGGTCATCCAATATAGACTAACTACTAGTGGGTCTTTAGAAGGAACACCTTATGTAGGTTGACTAAGACCTTCTACAAGGATGTCAAACCCTAATTAAGTACTAAAGTGTAGACCAAGTACTCGATTAGTAAGTCAAAGTTGTACTTGGTTAGTAGGCCAAATACTATAGAAGAATGCCAATTTTAGGCCAAAATAGAAGGATGGGTAGGAAGGTTCTCTCAGGAAGGCAAAAATGAGGGAAAATTCAACCAAATTTGTGTTTAAAGCTCGAACAAGATCAAAGGTTTGATGATTTGAGAAGTAGAGGAAAAAGTGGCTAAGGAGGTCGTTAGCACATTGCTGGAGCTTGAACAGGAGAAAGTGACTGCCTGTGAACAGTAGGAATTCTGGTTTCTTGGTTGTGTTGTTGATCGGAGACGGAGGATGGATTGCATATTTTGGGGGTTTCTGAATATTCTGTTACACTTTCTCTCTTGTGGTTCTACTATTACAGCACATGGCAAGCCTAGTCCCAAGGTTCTTTGTATATGCCTTACTGAGGATTTCTTGTGGTCATTCCTCGTTTTCATATTGGCCATGTACCATGCTATTTGGATGGTTCAGATCATTTTGGTTGATAGATGGTGCTTTGTGTCTTCTCCTCACCGTCGCACATCAGTTGTTATCCTCTTTTTGTTTCCTATAACTTGGGTGTCTTGGTACTGCTGGAAGTCTTGGATGCCCAGTTCATTTTCAAGAGCTTATTTTTTGTCAACATGATTGTTGTTTCATGGAACATTAGGGGCACTGGTGCACCTGGCAAAAAGAAAGCCATCAGAGATCTCATCTCTTCCTCTTCTTGTGAGATCATTTTATTACAAGAAACTAAAGTGGCTTCCCCTTCTCAATCTTATTTGCGATCCTTGGGAGGATGTCGATTGGATGAATGGGCACATTTGGATTCATCTGGGTCTTCTGGAGGTATTTTAATCGGATGAAACTCTAATATCTTCTCGATCAAGAGCTCAATTAAGAAATTCTTCTCTCTCACTGTGGAACTGTATTGCCATTATTTGAAGAAGAGTCTATTCTTCTCTACCGTCTATGGACCTAACGATAGAGATGCTAGAGATTCTTTCTTTCATGAGTTGGTGGACATCAGAGGTTGCATTCCCGGCCCCTAGCTAATTGGAGGGGACTTCAATGTCACTAAATCAATTGAAGATCGAAGAGGTAATGCTCAAAACATCAAGGATAGTCTAATCTTTATGGATTTCATCTCGACCTTAGATCTTGTGGATCTTGATCTCAAAGGAAGAGATTTCACATGGAATAATAGAAGAGAACACCCATCTCTTGCCCATTTGGATTGCTTCCTACTTTCCATAGAATGGGAGGACCTCTTCCCAACTTCTTTTCAGAGAGCTTTGCTAGGTTCTTCTTTGGATCATGTTCCTATCGCATTGGATTGCCAAGTTAAGTTCCATTGTCATAGAATTTTTAGATTTGAAGCATGCTGGATGAAGGAGCCGGATTTGCAAGATGTTGTCCAAAGCAGTTGGAGAAAAATTAGGGATGCTGCCAACCCATCTTTAGCTTGGGTGGAGAACTTGCGCAACCTAAGATATGCTCTCAAATCTTGGTCATCTTCCAAAACGGTTGCCGATCGAGTCTTGAAGGAAAGATTGATGCATGACATTGAGCTCTTGGACTTAAAAGAAGAATATATTGATCTTTCTCCACATGAATTTAATGTGAGAAGAATTTTGAGACAATCTTTAGAGGATTTATATAGCAAGGAAAAACTATATTGAAGACAATGTGCAAAAATCACATGGTTGAAAGAGGATGATCGCAACATCTCTTTCTTTCATAAGGTGGCCTCTAGAAAGAAGGGCAGAAATTTTATTGACACTCTTATTGATAATGGTGTGGACCTTCGTAATCAAGAGGACATTTCTAGGAAACTCCATCAGTTCTTTAAAAATTTATATGGATATTCTTCAAAAACCTTGCCTCTCATTTAACTGGCAGCAGCTCTATGGTGACTCTATGGTGGATCTATGTAGCCTAGATAAGGCCTTCACTATTGATGAGATCAAAAAAGCAGTTTTTTCTTTTGGAGACTTGAAGGCTCTAGGACCAGATGACTTCACCTTTATTTTCTTCAAAAAGTTTTGGAACCTAGTTAGTGATGATCTTTTGTGTTGTTTGAGGAATTTCACAAAAGGCACTTTGGACCTTGGAAGACTAAATTATGCTTACATCACTCTCATCCTGAAAAAGGAAGGTAATCTCTCTACACGTGATCTTCGTCCTATCAGTTTGTTAAATAGTTTATATAAGATCATTACTAAAGTGCTCTCTGATAGACTAGCCAAGTTTCTCTCTCTCTCCTTATCGATGATTGTCAGTTGGCCTTTGTAAAAGGTAGATCCATTATTGAAAACTTTCTCAGTGCTCATGAGATGACTTCCTATTGTAAAAGGACAGGCCAAAGAGGGGTGTTGTGTAAATTAGATTTTGAGAAAGCTTTTGACAAAGTAAGTTGGGAGTTTCTACTCTCGATTCTCCAAGCTAGAGGTTTTTCTTTGAAATGGATAGGCTGGATTAATAGTTTATTAGCTTTAGCTTCAGTTGCCATCATGGTAAATGGAAATCCAAGCTCTTGAATTCGATGCAAGCAAGGCCTACGATAGGGTGACCCACTATCTCCAACTCTTTTTATCCTGGCAACTGATGTCCTCTCTAGACTGCTTAAGAAGGCTGGTTCTCTTGGTCTAATTGAAGGCATCAGATCAAATTGTACATTTAGGGGCATTAAAGGCCTACAATTTGCAGATGATACCCTTCTATTTTGTGCGGGTGAAAAGGAAAGCTTGATGGCAGTGAAAGCTATTCTATTAGCCTTTGAAACTGCAACGAGATTAAGAATTAATCTTCATAAAAGTTTTCTGGTGTGTATGAATATACTTGATGAGGATAACTCATTTTTTGCAAATATGATGAACTGCAAGAAAGGATCATTCCCCTTCACTTATCTTGGCCTCCCACTTAGTGATCACAAATTGTCGAAGCTCTATTGGCGTCCAATTCTAGAGAGAATCAATATAAGACTTGCAAGCTGGAAAGAAAAATATATCTTTTGGAGAGGTAGGGTGACCCTCATTAATTCTGTAATGTCAGCTCTCCCTTCCTACTATATCACTACTATAAAAATGGCCTATAACAGTAATTACTATGGCAGCGATTTTTGAAACCGCTGTCATAGCACCTACAACAATGATTTTCGTTAACTATAAGTCGGACATATAGCAGTGATTTTTGTAATCGCTGCTATAGGTCTGATATATAGCAGCAGTTAACGAAAATCGCTGCCGTAGGTCGGACCTATAGTAGCGATTATAAAAAATCACTATCATAAATCGATCTATAGTAGCGGTTCATTGTAACTACTACCATAAGTCGAACCTATAGCAGTAGTTACTAGGAACCATTGCTATAATTTGATTTATGACAGCAGTTAATTGTAACCGCTGCCATATATATATATATATTTTTTAAATATTATATAATTTTAAAATTTAATATTCATCTTTACCATTCATTATCTAAATGATTATCATTAGAGTATTATCGTAAAAGATTGCCTTGATTCGATGGCCCTAGCTTCATCGATCAAAAAAATTTGATTTCGATGATCACGAACGATGATATGATGATCTGATAGATGAAGACCTCCGATGGATTCAAAAATCTGCAATGATGATCTCAGTGATATTTGTAGTATACTATCAAAGTTTTACTTCAATCGAATATTATTATCTTGGTCAATTTAGTATAGATTAGTTTCGACCGTTAAATGATAAATAATTGATCAAAGGACCAAACGGTGTCCGCTTATGAGATTACTTTTTTTATAAATGATCTTGGCTACTACTTTAATCATTTTTTATGGTGGTGATTATAAAATTCAACTCGTGAGATAAAGAACGATCTAAAACTATACGTTTCCTGATAACCATTCTGAAACTTCATCGGTTGTTATGCTCATGCTTTTACAATATCTGCTTAACATGAATAATTTATACAAAAATGATTTAAATTTTACTATTATCACCATATAAAATATTTAAAATTATAATAAAAATTATTTAACTAAAATATTGTCTCATAATCGAACACCGTTTAACCCTTTGATCACTTATTTTTAATTTAACGGTCGAAATCATTCCATACTAAATTGACCATGATAACGATATTTGATTGAAGTAAAACTTTGATAGTATACTACAAACATCATCGAGATCATCGTTATAAGTTTTTGGATCCATCAAAGATCTCCATCTATCAAATCATCGCATCATCGTTCGTGATCATCGAAATCAAATTTTTTTGATCAATGAAGCTAAGGCCATCGGATCGAAGCGATCTTTTGCAATGACACTCTAATGATAATTATTTAGATAATGAACAATAAAGATGGGTATTAAATTTTAAAATTATATAATATTTAGAGAAAAAATGAGAAAAAAATATTTTCAATCTATGGTAGTGGTTATCAAAAATCACTGTTATAGATCTACAGCAGCGGTTATAGAATTGCTACCATAGATCTATGGTAGAAATTTTGGATAACCACTACCGTAGATCTATGGCAGCAGTTTGATAACCACTATCATAGATCTATGACAGCGGTTCGATAACCACTATCGAAGATAAGGTTAAAAATCTCTAAATTTTTTCTTTCCTTTTGTGCGCGCTCAATCTCTCTCGCTCTCTCTCTCCCCCTCCTTTTCGTCATTGATGAGGCTCCTCCCCCCAGCCGGCATCGCCTCTCTTCCCCCTTCCGACCGACGTCGCCCCTCCTACCCCCTCGACCGACGTCGCCCCTCCTGCCCCCTCGACCGACGTCGCCCCTCCTTCCCCCTCCCTCTCTGGCCACCCCATCCCTGGCCTCCTCTCCTTCGCCCTCCCTCTCTAGCCCCCCATCCCCGCCCGTCCCTCCCCGCCACCCCCCACCCCCACCCGGCCCCCCTCCATCTGACCCTTCCTCGGCCCTCAGTGAAACCCCCCCTCCACCCTCACTCGACCCCATGCAAACCCCACCCCCCCACCACTCCATCCAACCTCCCTCGATCCCGCGAACCCCCATCCAACCCTCCTTCGATCCTGTGAAACCCCACCCCCCCACACCACCATTCTGACCCTCTCTCGGTCGAGTGCGAAGCCTCCTTCGACCTCCTCATCACTGTGCCCCCCCCCCTGGCCCCCATCCCGGCCGTCCCTGCTCTCTCTTTTTCTCTCTTTTTTTCTCTTCTCTATCTCACTATCTTGCTTTTATTTCATAGGTTACCTCTAGTGCCATCGTCCTCCTTTAGCATTATCATCGACGATCCTCGAAGCTTTTAGTGCGACCCGCTCTCTATAGCCGTAGGTATAATTTTTTTTAAAAAGTTATAGTATTATTTATTAATTATGTATATTTATAATAATTTATAGAATATTTATAATAAATATTATAAATATTTATTATAAATATTATAATTATCTACATGTCGTAGTTTTTGAGCCGTATCATGGCGGTAGCCTTGGGCTGTGCCATGTCGGTGGCTGTGGATTAGATCTCTCAATGAGTTGGATTCGGATCAGAACCTAGATATTCTGATCTAGACTCAATTTTAATTACTGATACCAGATCCAAACCCAAATACCTGATGAGTCTGTACTTGAGAGAGGAAGGGAGGGATCCGACCTTGCCACCATCATTGGGAGGGAGAGGGCCTGGCCTCGCCACCATCATTGAGAGGGAGGGAGTCTGACCTCACCGACGAGGAAGATTGAGAGAGGGAGAGTGAGAAATTGAGAGAGCGAGAGAGAGAGGAAGGTGGTCCAGCCTCGTCGGCATCATTGGGAGGGATGGGGTTTGGCCTTGCCGACGAGGGAGATCGAAAGAGTGAGAGAGGAAGAGATGGGTCCGACCTCGCTGGCGAGGAAGATCGAGAGAGGGAGAGAGGAAGATTGAGAGATGAAAAAGCTGAGAGGGAGGGGTTCAGCCTCGCCACCATCGTCGACGAAAGAGATCAAGAGAGGGAGAGAGGGAGTGATCGAGGGGATGGTACACAGCCAAGCCGGCTCAGATACGCAGCCGAGCTAGCTCGATCCGAGCTGGTTGGGGGAGGATCTTAGTCGAATGTCTCGGGCATGGAGCCAGCTATCTCAGGCACGGAGCCGGCTCAGCTTTCGAATGAATAGAATTTGATATGTCATGATGTTATATTGATTAATGTTCATTAACGTTGTAGGTAATGATGGCACCGAAATGCCATCTAGCTTTTACCCCTGCCTCTCGATGGGTTACGTGCAGTTTTGCATCCAAGGAGCAGTCGGAGCATACTTCATCCACCTCGACATCGGCTACTCAGGGATCTTCACTGTCGGCATCTACTCCACCGACGGCATCTACCCTACCAGCAGCTGAGCCTCTACTATCGCAGGCATTTGAGTGTATGTTTTTATTATATTAGCATAATTTTATTTTTTATATAGTATTTGTATACTTATATATTTGCATAATGTATTTGCATTGTAGGTGCATCATCCAGTCGGACATTTCACGATCCCACATGTATGGCACATGTGTGGAACCACCAGCATCAAATGATGGTGCAGTATGATGCGGAGGGGACACTGGTATGGGAGACTGTGTGGAAGATGTATTTCTTTTTTGGAGTGCTTGTGAGATGGTCGGATATCATTCTCGTAGAGCTCAGAGACTGGCATTTGATGGATGCTGCCATCAGAGATGGGGCATGGGAGGAGATATGGGTAAATATGCGCATCTTAGTTATATTTATGTATTTTATATGTTTATACTATATATGTTTGATTAGAATAATTTTGTAACTAATTTTTGATAAATTTATGTAGAGGAGGTACGATTTTTTTGATCACGAAAGGGCTCGAGATGCCCGACTGAAGAAGATCGGAGAGTTGTATCGGAGTTACAAGGTCAAGCTCCACAGAAGATGGCTTGAGCACCGATGAGACACTCTGGAAGAGCTTGTTTCCTGGATATAAGACTGTCCTCCGAGTTAGTGGGAGAGGATGGTTAGACATTGGAGGAGCCAGGAGTTCGAGATAAAATTTTTAATTTTTGAATTTTTCAATACACTTAAAGTTTTATTTAAATATTTTTTAAATATTTATTATTTATTTGAATACTTGTTAGGCTACCTTCCATCAGAACCGAAAGAACCGTGCAGTCCAGGAGTATACGCATACTCTAGGCCGCGAGTCTATAGCCAGTCGTGTGCATAGAGAGGTAATTAATTCTAAATCTTACTAGATAAATTAAATTCATATTTTTTATCATCTTTCTGATAAATTTATTCTTTGTTATAGTTGATGAGAGATGGAGTGATGCCTAGCCATAGCGAGATCTTCCGATCCAGCCGCACGGATAAGACGTGCAGGCCAATGAACATTACGATTGGACGTATTTTTATAAGTATTAAATATATTAGTATATATGATTAGTATTATAGTATTTCTTATAAAATTTTATTTTAATTTATAATTATAGGATCAGTTAGATGCACTCGCGAGCGAGGGCCTGGATACCTCTGGGCCCCATGACCATCTATTTCAAGTCTTAGGGCCTGAGCATTCTAGGAGGATCCGATACAGGCCCGGACATATGTCGACGAGCTACTGGTCTGAGGTGAGCGTCTCCTCACAGACTTTTGGTGTCGTCAGTCGAGAGGAGCTTGAGGAGGCATTGGCATGGGTAGATCATGCTACGACGTGGGCAGATCAGACTGAGGAGCGCGTATCTCATCTGGAGGGCATCGTGAGAGATATGATGTCGATGCTCAGTGCGTGTTTTAGAGTCACAAGCTTTGAGGATATGTTAGCTCGCATTCCAGCTCTAGCTCCAGCTCCGGTTTTGGCTCCAACTCTGGCTCCGGCTCTCGATGACGACGACGATGACGACGATGATGTAGATTTAGGAGACTTTTGATATATTTTATTTTTTTTAAAAATATTATAATAAATTTTATTCGATAATAAAATTTTACTATTTCAGAATAATTTTTGTGTTTATTATATATTCTTATGTTATATATCTATATTTATCAAGTAAAATATATTAAAAAAATAAAAATTTTATTTTTTTAATTATTCAAGATCTACAGCAGCGATTTTATAACCGTTGCCATATCCGTGCCAACTATTACCATAGGTCCGATGCCAACCGCTATACTAGACCTATGGTAATGGTTAAGAAATTACTACTATAGATTATCTATGGCAGCGATTATGTAACCGCTGCTATAGATATCCTATGACAGCGGTTACATAACCATTGCGATAGGTCGATCTATTACAGTGATTTATAAACTGCTGCAATAGACAATCTATGGCAGCGGTTCTAACAACCGCTACAATAACCGCTGCCATAGAGCTACGACGACGGTCGCAGTAGCAGCAGTCAGAAAACTGCTATCATAGTCTATGGCAACGACGGCAGCGGTTACAAACCGCTGTCATAGCCCTTTTTTATAATAGTGTATGTATGTTTTTAAGCTTTCCAAGTGGGTGCTACATAGGATTGACCAGATGCGCTGTGCATTTTTTTAAAAGGGTAAAGAGAAAATTAGTGGATTTCATTGTTTACTGAACTGGGACAGCGTGTGCTGAACCAAGGAGTAGGGTGGGCTAGGAATCAAAAATATCGAGCAGATGAACATCATACTTCTTCCAAATGGGCATGGAAGTTCACAGTGGGTTCGGATTGCCCTTGGTGGAAGCAAGTTAAACATGCTTATTATGTGAAGAAGAAGTTTGGTATGAGAGTGAAAAGAAGTAACAAGAGGATGTCTATGATTTGGTGGGATATTTGCAAGCAACTCAGTGCTTTTTGGACTTGTGTCTCTTTTAAGCTGGGTGATGGATCAACAATTCGATTCTGGCAGAATGTATGGTGCGGGGCAACTACTATTGCCTATTTATTTGACGATCTATTTTAATTGGCAGTGGACCAAAATTGTACAGTGGCTTTCCAATGGTCTCGAAGATGTCTGGCTTGGTAGATTAAGATTAGAGGGTTGTTTATTTTGGTTCAATCACAGCAGCTTGAGATGCTTCAGAGTAGTCCGGCACATGTTAGACCATCATGCCTAGTTGATACATCTACTTGAAAACTCACCCAAAATGGTTTATATTCTATAGAGTTCTTTTATGGATTTATCAACAATGATGGTCTCATCTGTCCCTATTTTAGAGTTATCTGGAAAGTTGCCATTCTAGAGAAGATAAGGATCTTCCTTTGGCTTGCTCTTTGAAACAAGCTTCACATGGGAGAGGTTCTTAGTAAGAAAGGATGACATGTTAGTTCTGGATGTGCTCTATGTAGTGCTGGTTCGGAATCCATCTCCCATCTTTTAATCAAATGCCTTTTTGTCTGGGATGACACTAAAGATTCAGCTTAATATTAGAGGATGGCCCACCACATTACATGATCTTTGGATGAATTGGAGGCAAAGATGGATTTTGATGCTTCAATCAGGAGAGCAATGGATCAATTAATGGCATCTTTATGTTGGAAAATTTGGCATGAGAGAAATGCACGTATCTTCTTGAGAAATAAATACTCAATCTATACGGTGCTTCAGAAAATTCTGCAAAGGTTCTATAGCTGGGGGCATCTCTGTTTGGTGAAGATGTTGGAGGGGCATACTAAATTATGGCAAAGTTTAAAATCATTGGTTCATCCTACTGTGCAACTATGAGGCTCTTTATTGATTTTCTACTATATAAATTTGGGTCAACCCTTATTACTAATGTTTTTTATTTTAGTTTTTAAAGAGTATTGTTTCAGTGGTGTGTAATCTTCAACATAGTCAACTCTCTTGTAAATATCATTTATTTTTTAATAAAGATGGGTGGCTGATCTATTTCAGCCTTCCTTCTCAAAAAAAAAAAAAAAAAAAAAAAAAAAAAAAGATTTGAGAAGTAGAGAAAACAATAAAGTTAACACTTTCAAAATATTTTTGACCTAATGGCCATTACGCGATTTATATCGGCCTAAATCTATCAAAAAAAAGAGTGTAAAAAGTGCTAATAGGCCAATAAAAAGAAAATTTGAAAATCTTTAGCGGTGTCTTGAAACCCCTCCTCTCCGTCTTGTAATCATGCATCTCATTGGCCTCATCTGCCTTGCTGAGAAGCTTTGGGAGTTTGAAGGTGCAATCATTTAATCATTTGTGAGCTTCATCTACGGCTTTGAGCTTGTCACTAGCTATTGGCTTTTCTTGTTCAGCCTGGATCCCTTCTAGCTTGTCTTTGAATCATCCAGCTTGTCTTTGAGATCAATTAGGTTGGTAGGTTTGCAATAGGAAGATCAGTGTCTGAAGCAAAACATCTATTGTAACTAAGATGCCAGTCATTCTCTGAGAATTTATGAGATCGTAGAGGTCGATTCCCATAATACTTCGAAGCATCCTTCCAGCTCTTTGAACTTCAATCCAAACCTTGGGTCATGCCGTGCTGACCAAAGGTAACTTAGCCGAACGAGTTGCAAGCCTGGCTTTTACGCTAGCCACTGAGTTGAAAAAGTGACTAACTAGGACCACCAACAACCTACGAACTAAGAACTCAAGTTAAATGTCGATTACTTAATAAATTAACAAGATTCCTTGCATCCTTAACATCAAGACTGATGGTCGAAGAATCAGAGAAAGAAGGTTTTCTGGGCTGGCATAGCTCGAGCAGTTGTTCGAAGTTGGAACCGAAACTTGTGGAGGCTAGATGTCTTCACTGGCTAGTAAGGGCTTGGCCATTGTTGCTTTGAGGGTTGGGTACACCCCTGAGGTGGTTTAGCACGTGCAAGCATCTCCCCCCCATCTGCATGGATTGTGCAGCTAGCTTGACCCATTGTACCATGGCCTTCTTCTTAGGAATAGGGAATTTGTTCTTTGCCTGAGTTGACCAAATGGGATGGCCACCGGATGAGTTAAAAGGAAAGGAAAATAGTGGGTTAGTGTGTATTAATTTAGTGATACGAACTCACCCCTATAATTAGGAGCTATAGAGACTCATTTTTGGTAGGCTTGTCCCACCCAATCCGAGCAATATCACCTGGTTAGTGATTGAGCCACCTATCATAGACTCAACTGGAGTAAGCAAGTCGGCTATCTCAAATTTTATGAGTTGTCTTGCAAGCTGATGTGAAGCGAACTACCTATTAAATTATTTATGGCATGCCTACCATTAAAATGTCATCTTGCCAGTTTCTCCCGATACTGCTAACTCCACTCTTGAATTTTTTGTCGAATTCCTCTCTCAGCCTATGCTCAGCTGGCTTTCTTCGGCTCTCATCCACATTAACCAAGTGCCGCATATATACTTTAATCCTCTACGAAGATCTCAAAGAGTACCTTTGTCCTTCGAGAAGGCTAAATATTCTCCACCTGTTTACAAAATATTTATGTACTGTTTTTCTCCCTTTGCTTACAAACCGATGTAGTTTTTCTTTAAATCTCATGTGATCATATATATATATATATATATATATATATATATATATATATATATATTTGACCGTAGAGCAAACTTCCTTCCAGATAAAGCAGAAGAGAGGGCAACCGACAAAGAAGTGATCCACAGTTTGAAGAGAGCATTACAGCATATCGGACAAGGACTAAGCTTCTTCAGAAGTTTCTTGGAATGTCTTCCACCAACAAAGCCACAAAATATTTTATTTTCATAGTGTTGGTGCAGAATCTGATCGATGTCGGATCGAGCGGAAGTTGAGGAAGAAAAGGTCGCCATCGGTGACCTGCAAAATAAAGTTTCGTCCGGAATTAATGGTGGTGGCTCCGGTAGAACCCTCCGATGATCAAGTCAGTTCCTCTGACTAACAGGAATGGAGTGCTCAGGAAAGAAGTCAGCAGAATTTTTGGAAAAGAGAAGAGAGCTTAGAGAAAACGTATCTAGAGGATTCCTTTTATAGATGGAGCCCTGAGAAGACTGATAGTGACAATCGTAGCCATCCGGTAGCTGGCTGCTCAAAGCCGCATGGGGTTTGTTATGGAGAGGGGCACCATCTGTAGCAGATTGATAGTGACAGCCGTAGCTATCTGGTAGCTAGCCGCTTGGGATCGCATAAAATTTGTTACGGAGAGGGACGCCGCCTGTAGCAGACTGATAGCGATAGCTGTAGCTGTTCGGTAGCTGCCTCTTAGAGCCGCATGGGGTTTATTATGGAGACGGGCATTGTCTGTAGCAGACTGATAGTGACAGCCATAGTCGTCCAGTATTGAGCAGCTCGAGGCCACGTGGAGGGGTGAAGAGCTTTGGCGTATGTCAATTTCAGAGAAGTTCAGACTCCTAAAGAAAATACGGTTATAGGAGATTATCTGAGAGAAATGCTAGCTGAAATCTAGAAGTAATCCACTGGAGGAATCTGACTGAAGGAGAAGTTCAGTGGAGGAATTCGATTGAAGAAGAAGTCCGAAAGGATTTCGGTTCTTGGAGAAATCCGACTGAAGGAAAAGTTTGGAAGGAGTTTGGCTCCTAAAAAAATCCAACTGAAGAAGAAGTTTGGTGGAGAAATTCGACTGAAGAAGAAGTTTGGAAGGAGTTCGACTCCTGGAGGTATCCGACTGAGAAAGAAGTTCGGAAGGAGTTCGGTTCCTGGAGGAATCCGATTGAAGGAGAAGTCCGGAAGGAGTTTGGCTCTTGAAGAAATCTGACTGAAGAAAAGTTCAGATGGAGTTCGACCGCTGGAGGAGTTCAGTCGCTGAAAGAGTTAGGCTGGGGTCCGACCACTGGAGAAGTTCGGCTAGGATTCGACTGCTGGAGGGAGAATTTTCAATCGAAGCTCTTTCGTGATTATCAGTTGCATTAGGCTAAGCATCAGACTGGACTTTGGTGGAAGCGAGATTTATCCCCAATAATAGTTTTCCTACTCTCGAGTTTGAAATTCGAATGAAGGAAGTACAAAAAAGATGACTGTTGAAGTCCTTTTTCGGGCTCTACATCCATTCAGGTTGAAGCTCGAAGGAGATCTTACCTCTTACCGAGGTTGAAGGAGATCTTATCTCATGTTGACATTGACATTGAAGCTCGAAAGAGATTTTATCTCCAGCCGAGGTTGAAGGAGATCTTATCTCCTGTTGAGGTTGACGTTGAAGCTTGGGGGAGATCTTATCTTCTGCCGGGGTTGAAGGAGATCTTATTTTCGATTGAGGTTGACGTTGAAGCTCGGGAGAGATCTTATCTCCAGCCGAGGTTGAAGGAGATCTTATCTCCTATTGACGTTGGCGTTGAAGCTCGAAAAAGATCTTTTTTTCAGCCGAGATTAAAGGAGATCTTATCTCTTGTTGAAGTTGGAGTTGATGCTCGAAACAGATCTTATCTCCAGCTGAGTTGAAGGAGATCTTATCTCTATTGAGGTTGACATTGAAGCTTGGAGAAGATTTTATCTCCAGTCGAGGTTGAAAGAGAACTTATCTCCTGTTGAAAGTTGGAGCTCAGGAGAGATCTTATCTCCAATCCAGTTGAAGGAGATCTTATCTCTTATTGAGGTTGACATTGAAGCTCGAGGGAGATTTTATCTCCAGACGAGGTTGAAGAAGATCTTATCTTCTATTGAAAGATTGGAGCTTGGGGGAGATCTTATCTCTAATCGAGATTGAAGAAGATCTTATCTCTTGTTGAGATTGACATTGAAGCTTGGAGGAGATCTTATCTCCTGCCGAGGTTAAAGAAAATCTTATCTCTTATTGAGATTGATGTTAAAGCTTGGGGGAGATTTTATCTCCAACCGAGGTTGAAGAAGATCTTATCTCCTATTGAGGTTGACGTTAAAGCTCGAGGGAGGTCTTATCTCCCAACTGAGGTTGAAGGAGATCTTATCTCCTATTGAGGTTGACGTTGAAGCTCGAAGGAGATCTTATCTCTAACTGAGGTTGAAAGAGATTTTATCTCCTGTTGAAGGATTGGAGCTCGGGAAGAATCTTATCTCCTGTTGAGGTTGACGTTGAAAGCTTTAGAGAGATCTTATCTTCAGTTGAGGTTGAAGGAGATCTTATCTCCTATTGAAGGGTTGGAGCTTGGAGAAGATCTTATCTTCAGTCGAGATTGAAGGAGATCTTATCTCTTGTTGAGGTTGAAGTTGAAGCTCGGGAGAGATCTTATCTCCAACCGAGGTTGAAGGAGATCTTATCTTCTATTGAAGAGTTGGAGCTCGAGGGAGATCTTATCTCTAACCGAGGTTGAAGATCTATCTCCTATTAGGTTGAAGTTGAAGCTTGAAAAGATCTTATCTCCAGCCGAAGTTGAAGGAGATCTTATCTCCTATTGAAGATTGGAGCTCGGGAGAGATCTATCTCCAACCGAGATGAAGAAGATCTTATCTCCTGTGACATCAAATTGAAGCTCGGGGGAGATCTTATCTCCAGCCGAAGTTGAAGGAGATCTTATCTTCCGTTGAGGTTGACGTTGAAGCTCGGAGGAGTTCTTATCTCCAACCGAGGTTGAAGGAGATCTTATCTCCTATTGATGCTGACGTTGAAGCTCGAAAGAGATCTTATCTTCAGCCGAGGTTGAAGAAGATCTCATCTTCTGTTGGTGTTGACGTTGAAGTCCGATGAAGATCTTATCTTCAATCAAGATTGAAGGAGATTTTATCTCCTATTGAAGGTTGATTGGAGCTCGGAGGAGATCTTATCTTCAGTCGAAGATGAAGGAGATCTTATCTCCTATTGACGTTGAAGTTGAAGCTCGGAGGAGATCTTATCTCCAACCGAGGTTGAAGGAGATCTTATCTCCTGTTGAAGGGTTGGAGCTCGAGGGGAGATCTTATCTCCAGTCGAGGTTGAAGGAGATCTTATCTCCTGTTGAGGTTGAGTGAAGCTCAGAAAAGATCTTATCTCCAGCCCTATTGACGTTGAAGTTAAAGCTCAGGGGAGATCTTATCTCTAGCCGAGGTTGAAGAAAATCTTATCTTCCATTGAGGTTGAAGCTCGGGGAAGAGTTCCGATCCTGGGTTCCCACGCTTGTTGCTTGTTGTGGATGTCAAGCTCGTTGTGGACGCTGGGCCTATTATGGACGTCGAACTAGGACTTCTCTTACAAACCAAGATAAGATTCTGCCTTTCATATTTGACGTAGTCAGGTTGTCGTGGAAAAATATGTGTTAGGATTCTCCACTGAGCTTCTTCCTTCTCCATGTCTTTGACATACGAGATTCTAAATTTTTTTTCATATTAGGATGAGATTTTTCTTCTATTTCTAATAGACGGCAGGGGCACATTAGGGCCATTATCGGGGCCTTTCTTTTCACCTCATCTAAAATGAATGAGGCCTTTGACTTTGCTCACGTTAGGATGCGATTCTCCTCCTGTTCTTAATCGGACTGTAGGGGCATATTAGGGCCGTTGTCAGGGCCTCTCCTCTCACCTTGTCTTAAATAATCAAAGGTCTTTGACTTACCTATGTTAGGACAAGGTTCTTCTCCTATTCCTAATATGACCACTTTTGATTGTTTCTTTTCTGTCATCACATAGTTTTTGCACCAAGAAATAATAATGTTGAAATGGAGGAGTTTTATTGAAGAAAAATTACTGACAGTACATTCTCAGACTCTCTGAGTTTCAAGATCGTGGGAGCGTTGTTCCTCCGAGCTCCTTCAGGTGATAAATTTCAGACTAGACGACCTCCTCTATTTCATATGGGTCTTTCTAATTTGGGGCAAGCCTCCCCTAGCTTCGAGGCTGAGAGTTGGCGGCTCGTCGAAGTACTAAGCTCCCTCAGAGATAGCATTGATGATGCCGAAAGATGGCCGATCTCCTTATTGTTCCTTCCTCATTGGTGGGTCTAGCTGTGGTAGCACCCTTGGCTGATC
Source organism: Cocos nucifera (assembly GCA_006176705.1). Taxonomy (NCBI): domain Eukaryota; kingdom Viridiplantae; phylum Streptophyta; class Magnoliopsida; order Arecales; family Arecaceae; genus Cocos; species Cocos nucifera. The sequence goes on from QRFJ01000571.1 coordinate 586,610, forward strand.
TGAAGGAAAATTCTGATTTTTCGGTCCAGATTCGTTCAGATCTGATCAGATCAAGAGATATATTTCAAAAATTTTCTCTTTGATCTGTATCAGATCTGATTTGGATAATCCTATTACCCTGTTGATGATCCTGTATGCAGCGAAAGGTTCTGGATCTAGCCACGCAAGCGCCTGGCCTCTATCGGTATCCACTCAGGCTAGATCTGGAGATCCTCTTCTTCTCTATCACGTCTCCAAAAATCAGATCTGGATCTGATCTGGAGGATCTTCAAAACTCCTTTTGAAGATCAGCAGTCGTCCTTTGCAGCAGCGCAGCCTTCTTGCTTTTGATCGCCTTTCTCTTGATCTGAATCGCACCAACCAAAAATCCAAAACTCCTTTTGGACGTGGAGAGCAAGGGGAGAAGGTGGTTTGGCATGGAGAAGGAGGGGAGAGGCAGCCTTGGGGCGTATGGAAAACTCTTAGCTTCAATCTCATTCAATCTGAGTTGGGCGCAGGGTCTTATTTATAGACTAGCTGTGATCCAACTCCTCTTCTTCCCAACCAATCACAACCCTTTGTGAAATCAGATCTAAATCTGATTGGTGGGAATAGAGTCCCCTGGATTCCTCCTTAGAGGGCGCCTAAGACCAGTCAAAGTTGGTTCTTAGAAGAACTCTAATTGGAATCCAAAAAGGAGATGGAGTCCTTGTCCAACAAGGACTCCTAGGCGCCTCCAACTTGGGCACACGCCTAGGGTGGCGTGCGCCCTTCCTCCTTGCCAGGTTCTGGCAGGGGGACAGGCCCCCACCAGCTCTCCAATAGGTGCATGACATGTGGTCAAAAGTCAAAGTGTCAATGGTCAACGTTTGACCAGTCAAAGGTAGACTTTTGACCAAAGTCAAAGAACAAGAAATGGCAGGTGACCAAAAATGGCAGGTAATGTCTTACAAAATAAGACAACCTTTTCTGACTTGGACAACCTCCAGTCAGACCATATGAAGGCCTCTGATTGAGCACAAACTCCTTTGGCTCAGTCAGGACAACTTATTTATGATAGTAAAAGAAGAACGTTAGGTTCAATCGAGTGCTAGCACGATTTTCCTTGAACCTAATTGAATCTCATTCAGATCAATTGAACTAGATCAGTTCAATTGATGATCACCAGATTCAAACCCTTGTTTGTGTGACCCAGTTAGGTTCAGTTCTGTATGGTAATGGGATATGTCATGATCTCTATCATCGACATCATCGAAACTCCTTTCGATGGATCAGAACTCTTCTGATTCGAACAGCTAGAATGATCGATCATCTAAATCATTCTAATTGCTCCCAAAATCCACCAGTGACACCTAGCAGTATATGGTGGCAACCCATCAGAGCTGAATGCGAACCTCTTGGTGCAGCTACCTGTGTGATTAAGTTCTTCTATCTTGAGCCCCGATCAGATTAGGGTTAAGGTGAACTCGTCAAACCCTAGTCTCTGTCATATGATGTAATCATTCGATTCGAGTCCAATGTGAAAATCTAAATAGAAACTCTTTCTATTATTTCACTCTGCCATGGCCATGGGCTTCTGGACTTGATTCTCATGATCATCATAGGGCTGCTCCTCTACCACCGAGGTAGATAGATTCCATCTTGATGCAATCCAGTTCCTACAATGAACATGCTATAGCCAACATACACCTCAGGGTTCCATATGGCTAGGAGACCGAGTAATGGTGTAGTCAAACTATAACACCCTCAAGGTGAACTGCCGATGCATCCTCAGGTCAAAGAACCAGACACACTACTGCAGCATCGAGTCAGTCATTGACGAGAAGGTAGACTCCCTAATGACTACTCGAGGTGGTCACGCTCAGTGCCCTCGTTCTCTAACGAGTACCTGTACTCTCGCTCCGGTGTCTCCACACCGTAGACTCAAGACTCATCTACTAAAGAGAAGCGATTGTACACCAACCTTCCGGATCAATCACCATCCTCGTGATGATCCTATGGTCGGGAGCAATTTATGAGTTAATAATGATTATTCATGTCTTAAATTTTCAACTCTTGAAAATATGAATTATCATTACCATTAACTCAAAGGATGTATCACAGACACTAAATACACATATGTGATAGAAAATAACCCATTTTATTGATTTTAGTCAAAATTATAATTTTGCCCCTAGAAGTGTATTACAAGTGTCAGCCAATTCTGGCTTCTAGGGCACATATATCTAACAATCTCCCACTTGTCCTAAAGCCAATTGGCTACAAGTCTAAGTCCCATCTTCTCAAGGTGGGCTTCGATCTTCTGCTGGCCCAACGGCTTTGTAAGTGGGTCTGCCACATTATCTGCGGAGTTGACTCTCTTGACCTCGACGTAACCCTTCTCGAGGTAATCGTGGATGAGGTGGTATCACCACTTGCTTGGAACTCTTCCAGCTGACAGCACCACCATTGCACACAAACAGACTGCCAGATGTCGACTTTCGATCATCTATATCAGGACATGAAATCCGAGTCTGTGTATCCCTGGACTTGGAGTTCTCCATTACCAAAGACCAACATCATATCCTTAGTTCTTCTCAAGTACTTAAGGATACATTTCACAGAAGTCCAGTGTTCTTCACCTGGATTTGACTGATATCTGCTTGTGACACTCACAGCATGGGCTATATCAGGTCGTGTACATAGCATGGCATACATGAGGCTCCCTATTGCAGAAGCATAAGGGATCTTGCTCATGCGTTCTATTTCCTCAGGTGTGCTAGGGCACATCTTCTTGGAAAGATGAATACCATGTCTGAAGGGTATTAATCCCCTCTTAGAGTTTTCCATACTAAACCTCTTTAGTACTTCCTCTATGTACATCTTCTGTGAAAGTCCTAGCATCCTATTCGGTCTATCCCTATAGACCTTAATTCCTAGAATAAAGGATGCTTCACCTAGGTCTTTCATGGAGAATTCCTTGGACAACCATATTTTGACTGTCGTCAACATGGGAATATCATTCCCAATAAGGAGGATGTCATCCACGTACAATACGAGGAAGACAACAGCGCTCCCACTGACCTTTTTGAAAACACATGGTTCCTCTTCATTTTTGATGAAACCAAACTTTTTGATCACATCATTGAAACGAGTGTTCCAGCTCCGAGATGCTTGCTTAAGTCCATATATGGACCTTTGCAGCTTGCAAACCTTGTGATCAGTATCACTGGATGTGAAACCTAGCGGCTGTTCCATATAGATATCTTCCTCAAGATATCCATTTAGGAATGCCGTTTTCACGTCCATTTGCCATATTTCATAATCGAAATAGGCTGCAACGGCAAGCAATGTGCGGATGGATTTTAGCATAGCCACTGGGAAAAAGGTATCCTGATAGTCAATGCCTTCGCGTTGACTATAACCTTTTGCCACTAGTCTAGCCTTGAATGTCTCCACATTCCCATCTGCACCAATCTTTCTCTTGAAGATCCATTTACACCCAATAGGTACTATACCTTCTGGTGGATCTACCAAGGTCCAGACTTGGTTTGAGTGCATCGAGTCAATTTCTGACTGCATTGCCTCTAGCCATTTCTCGGAGTCGATATCTGATATCGCCTCGTTGTAGGTTTTGGGATCATCACCATGAGCACCATTACCTACGAGGAACATTTCCTCTACTTCCTCTGAAATAATACCTAAGTATCTTTCAGGGGGACGGGAAAACTCTTTCCGATCTACGAGGTGGAGGAGGTAGTGTTCTTATTGGCTCAACCTGATTTGGTTCCAATTGGTCCTTAGCTCGTTCCACTTGTGAGACTTTCTCATCAAGCTTGATCTGCTTTTCCAATGCCGCTATCTTGAATAAACTATTTTTCAAGAAACATGGCATGTCGACTCACAATCACATTGTGGTCTTCTGGAATGTAGAAATAGTATCCTAATGACTCTTTAGGATATCCTATGAATCGAGCTCTAAAGGACCTAAACTCTAACTTGTCCGCTTGTTGTCTTTTGACATGAGCCGGACAACCCCAAATTCTGAGATGACTCAGACTTGGTTTCTTACCGTGCCATATCTCATACGGTGTGGTAGGAACGGTTTTAGAGGGAACCCTATTCAGTAGATAGATTGAAGTTAACAATGAGTGTCCCCAAAGAAAATCAGGGAGGTCTGTGAAGCTCATCATGGATCGAACCATATCCAATAGAGTCCGATTTCTCCATTCTGAAACCCCGTTGAGTTGAGGTGTTCCTGGTGGAGTCCATTGAGAGACTATGCCATTTTCCTTTAGATAGTCTAGGAATTCCCGGCTAAGGTATTCACCTCCTCGATCTGATCGAAGAACCTTAATGGGTTTTCCAGTTTGTTTTTCTACTTCATGTCTGAATTCTTTGAACTTTTCAAAAGCTTCAGACTTGTGTCTCATAAGATACACATACCCATACCTAGACAGATCATCGGTAAAGGTAATGAAGTAGACAAAATTGCCTCTAGCCGGCACATCAAATGGGCCGCACACATCAGTATGTACTAGGGCAAGGAGATCTGTGGCCCTTTCCCCATGTCCTAACAAAAGGGAGTTTAGTCATTTTGCCTTGAAGACAAGATTCACAAGTTGGATATGACTCGGAAAGTCAATGGACTCAATAGCCCATTTTTCTCCAATTTGTTGATCCTATCTTCTGCTATATGACCTAATCTCAGGTGCCATAGATATCTATCATTTGGACTATCCCTAGGTCGTTTGGCATTCACGTTTTGCTCGATAGTTAAAATAGGTACATCAATATGTAGCTGATAAAGACCATTAATAAGGAAACCATTTGCAATTTTATTTCTTTCATAAAGAATGTTACAATGGTCCTTAAAGAAGGTGATCACATAACCTTCTTGTGCTAAGCATGAAACAGAAATCAAATTCCTGCTAGCTGCAGGCACAAAATAACAGTCTTTCAAAACTAAGTCTAAACCAGATGGTAATCGAAGAGGGTATGTTCCCACGGCTACTGCAGCAACTCTTGCTCCATTACCGACATGTAGGATCATGTCTCCATCCCTCAGCCTCCTGCTATCCTCAAGACCCTGCATAGAAGTGCACAGATGAGCACTAGAACCAGAGTCAAGCACCCAACTGGATGCAGAAGAAACCGTAAGGTTAGACTCAATAACGAGCATACCTCCAGAAGGACCTTCCTTCTTGTTCTTCAGGGTGGCCAGGTAAGTAGGGCAGTTCCGCTTCCAATGGCCGTCGCTGTTGCAATGGAAACACTTTCCTTTGACATCGGCCTTCTTCTTCGGCTCTGCCTTCTTCTTCTTTGATCCTTCCACCTTTTGCTTTTTCACAGACTTCTTTTTCTTTCCATAAGACTTTCTTTTGGAAGAAGTCCGTTCCATAGCAAGAACTGAGCCTTTAGAACCTTTCATAGAAAGCTCAGCGGTAACCAGCATATTCATTAATTCGGCCAAGGAATTCTGAAGTTTATGCATGTGGTAATTCATGATGAATTGCCCATATGCATCAGTCAAGGATTGCAGAATAATATCATTCTGCAGGTCCAAGTCCAACTTCACACCGAGCTTCTCAAGCTCTTCCATGTCCTTGATCATTGTCAGACAGTGATCTTGGACTGACTGCCCATCACGCATCTTAGCCTTAAAAAGTCATTTCGTGACTTGATATTTGGCTGCGCGACTCTGTTCACCAAACATCTCCTGCAGGTGAGCCAACATTTGGCGAGCAGTCCCGATATCCTCATGTTGGCGCTGGAGCTCATCAGACATCGAGCCCAACATGTAATATCTGGCCTTATTATCTTCGTCTATCCATTTTTCCAGAGACGCTCTCTGTTCAACAGATGGACGGGCTGGTAAGGTGGGAGGGTCCTGGTCCAAAACATGGGTTAACTTCTCGGAACCCAAAATAATTTTGTAGTTCCTGAGCCAATCTTTATAATTGGGTCCAGTCAGTCTATGTGTGTCCAGGATACGTGCCAATGGGTTGGACGCAGACATTTTCCTGTAGAGAGTCAAAGATTCTAGTTAGATACTATAATTTTGACTTGACCAATTTATTTAGGGATTTTATTTTTAAACAAATTAGCTCCCACTATTTTCTCGGATCCCTACACTCCCTCTGTAGAGATGCGAAAATCTCCACGATTAATGATTTCTAGTGGGTGGTGCGGTCTCACCAACTGACTCATCACCTCACCTAACAGTTATTGGTGATGGGTTAGCCAATGAGTGAACAACTCTTGTTCAATGATTCTCTAATCATGGTGCACCCAAACTTGGTCTCTAATTCATGAATCTCACCGTATCCGGAAATATTGATCCACTCCTTAGTTAAGTCAGACCCACCATTTGCATAGACTGGGTTCCTAATTGAGTCTCTCACCGTATCCGAAATATTGAGCCCAACTCATCCTCCAGCCCATAGCATCCAATGCCTAATAGACATGGTTGCATCTTCCCGGTGCAACTGAGCCACTGTATCCAGCCGAGAACAATCAACCCCGGGAAGGGCCCGCACATCTACAATGGTGGAAGACCTCAGACTTAATCTTTTCTTAGGGAGAATTGATTCAGGTCTCATTAAACTAGACTTGGCTTAGTCATAACAATTATGACTAACCTAGTGGCATGGGTTAGCTCGGATTATTGACCACCTCAGATCAGAACTGTGTCAACAGATATGGCCAGGTAAGTGAGACCGGTGGAAGGAATATGCCATTAACTCGTACAAGAATGCATTCAGGTCGAGTAGCTTCCAATTAAAAACCAGTCGGTCGTATGTGCCAAACTTACCTTAGACACCAAATTGTTGAGTCAGAACCAATTGGGTTAGCCTACAATCCAGACTCTAACCTCTGAGCCTAATTAGGTCTTGCTTGATCGTGACTCGATCTTGACCCAGACTTAATCCTATTAGGCTGGTCAATTTAAGCATTGTTGATCCCATCTAACCAACTCTTGATTCGGTTTGATCAACCGCTTAGACCTAATTGAGCTACCCAAGCCCGAACCCAGTATTATGAATATGTCTTAGATCTGAAATTCTCAATTTTAGACCTAATTAATATTCCATAAACTTAATTCTTAATTAAGTAGGGTTCATAAACAAAATATGCACAATAAATCCTAGGGTTTCAGGATCTAGGGTTTTGCAGAAAGTAAGTTTTGGATTTCTGATTAAGGACGAACACGCAGCACCCCTACACATCATAAGAACACCCCATCGAATGGGAAGAGAGGGCCTTTAAACCCTTCTTCATTCTTATGACCGGACGGCCAAGAGGAACGCCTTAATCAGGAACATTCAATACTACAAAACAGTATCAGATCTATATCATATATCTCATATACAAAGTAGATCTAATCATGGCATATTTTGCATACATCTCATGTATCGAATCATGCATATTTTTAGATCTAAATTATCTCATAATAATCTAAAAAATTAGATTTAAATTGATCTTAATCAAAATAAATTCTAATCTAGACAACTTATGTAGAACTATTCTACAACTACTCTAGACATGCATCAATCACATCTCATATGATGTTTAAAATTAAATAAGTTTTATTTGCTATTTTTTAGATGTTATTATAACCATTATAATATCAAAAAATAGTAAATAAATGGATCTAAAATATGATTTAATCAGATTAAATTGAAAACATGCAAGACTATTCTATAGAACTATTCTATTCTAGAACTAGTCATGCATATCTTCTAATCTTAGATCCTAATCATTTAATTTTAATTTTTTTTCTGATTTCAGATCTGATCACATCTCATGTGACATCTAAAATCAATTATTTTTAATTAAAATAAATTTAAAATTAGATCTAAATATTTTTAGAACCATGGCTCTGATACCAGTTGAAGGAAAATCCTGATTTTTCCGGATCCAGGTTCGTTCAGATCTGATCAGATCAAGAGATATATTTCAAAAATTTTTCTCTTTGATCTTGATATCAGATCTGATTTTATTATTTGATAAATTAAATCAAATTTAATTTACCTGATTTGGGTAATCCTATTACCCTGATGATCCTGTATGCAGCGGAAGGTTCTGGATCTAGCCACGCAAGCGCCTGGCCTCTACCGGTATCCACTCAGGGCTTGGATCTAGAGATCCTCTTCTTCTCTATCACATCTCCAAAAATCAGATCTGGATCTGATCTGGAGGATCTTCAAAACTCTTTTTGAAGATCAGCAGTCGTCCTTTGCAGCAGCGCAGCCTTCTTGCTTTTGATCGCCTTTCTCTTGATCTGAATCGCACCAACCAAAAATCCAAAACTCCTTTTGGACGTGGAGAGCAAGGGGAGAAGAGTGGTTTGGCATGGAGGAAGGAGGGGAGAGGCAGCCTTGGGGCGTATGGAAACTCTTAGCTTCAATCTCATCACAATCTGAGTTGGGTGCAGGGTCTTATTTATAGACTAGCTGTGATCCAACTCCTCTTCTTCCCAACCAATCACAACCCTTTGTGAAATCAGATCTAAATCTGATTGGTGGAAATAGAGTCCCCTGGATTCCTCCTTAGAGGGCGCCTAAGACCAGTCAAAGTTGGTTCTTAGAAGAACTCTAATTGGAATCCAAAAAGGAGATGGAGTCCTTGTCCAACAAGGACTCCTAGGCGCCTCCAACTTGGGCACACGCCTAGGGTGGCATGCGCCCTCCTCCTTGCCAGGTTCTGGCAGGGGGACAGGCCCCCACCAGCTCTCCAATAGGTGCATGACATGTGGTCAAAAGTCAAAGTGTCAATGGTCAATGTTTGACCAGTCAAAGGTAGACTTTTGACCAAAGTCAAAGAACAAGAAATGGCAGGTGACCAAAAATGGCAGGTAATGTCTTACAAAATAAGACAACCTTTTCTGACTTGGACAACCTCCAGTCAGACCATATGAAGGCCTCTGATTGAGCACAAACTCCTTTGGCTCAGTCAGGACAACTTATTTATGATAGTAAAAGAAGAACGTTAGGTTCAATCGAGTGCTAGCACGATTTCCTTGAACCTAATTGAATCTCATTCAGATCAATTGAACTAGATCAGTTCAATTGATGATCACCAGATTCAAACCCTTGTTTGTGTGACCCAGTTAGGTTCAGTTCTGTATGGTAATGGGATATGTCATGATCTCTATCATCGACATCATCGAAACTCCTTTCGATGGATCAGAACTCTTCTGATTCGAACAGCTAGAATGATCGATCATCTAAATCATTCTAATTGCTCCCAAAATCCACCAGTGACACCTAGCAGTATATGGTGGCAACCCATCAGAGCTGAATGCGAACCTCTTGGTGCAGCTACCTGTGTGATTCAAGTTCTTCTATCTTGAGCCCCGATCAGATTAGGGTTAAGGTGAAACTCGTCAAACCCTAGTTTCTGTCATATGATGTAATCATTCGATTCGAGTCCAATGTGAAAATCTAAATAGAAACTCTTTCTATTATTTCACTCTGCCATGGCCATGGGCTTCTGGACTTGATTCTCATGATCATCATAGGGCTGCTCCTCTACCACCGAGGTAGATAGATTCCATCTTGATGCAATCCAGTTCCTACAATGAACATGCTATAGCCAACATACACCTCAGGGTTCCATATGGCTAGGAGACCGAGTAATGGTGTAGTCAAACTATAACACCCTCAAGGTGAACTGCCGATGCATCCTCAGGTCAAAGAACCAGACACACTACTGCAGCATCGAGTCAGTCATTGACGAGAAGGTAGACTCCCTAATGACTACTCGAGGTGGTTACGCTCAGTGCCCTCGTTCTCTAACGAGTACTTGTACTCTCGCTCCGGTGTCTCCACACCGTAGACTCAAGACTCATCTACTAAAGAGAAGCGATTGTACACCAACCTTTCGGATCAATCACCATCCTTGTGATGATCCTATGGTCGGGAGCAATTTATGAGTTAATAATGATAATTCATGTCTTAAATTTTCAACTCTTGAAAATATGAATTATCATTGCCATTAACTCAAAGGATGTATCACAGACACTAAATACACATATGTGATCGAAAATAACCCATTTATTGATTTTAGCCAAAATTATAATTTTGCCTCTAGAAGTGTATTACAAGTGTCAGCTAATTCTGGCTTCTAGGGCATATATATCTAACATGATTTTCTCTTGCTTCAGACCAACATCTGAAGAATCAATCCAATCGGCCTCTCCTAATGAGCTCCTTGATCTCGTCTTGGAGCTGAATGCATTCTTCAGTATCGTAGCCATGATCATGATGAAACAAACAGTACTTACTTCGATTGTGCTTGTTTGGAAGAGTTAGTAATTCTTCTCGTCTTGGTAGTTAATTCTTAATTTCCATCAGAACTTGAGTTTTAAGAGCATTAAGGGAGGCATAGTTGTGAAATCTTCTGAGGGAAGAATTTTTTCGTACCCTTCTGTTGGGCTTCTTTGATGACGAGCTCGAGGAGGAGTTCGGGCTCGCTTGTGCTCAGAGGGAGTCTGTGAGCATGATTGAACTTCATTCGACCCTCTATCAATGGTGGGTCTATTGGACTTGCCCGCCCGTCGCTCTCCTACGGCTTCTTCATCCTTCAAGCTGAAGGCTTCTTTCACTTCGGCATATCCTTCAACCCGAGCTAGTAGATCGGTAGAGTTCTTAGGATACTTCTTCTCCAGAAAGAATAACAAATTATTTTTCTGAAGGCTGCCCTTGAGTGCGGCCATTGCAACAAACTGGTCTAGATTTCGAACCTTCAATGCAGTAGTATTAAACTAACATAAGCTCGGATCGATTCTCCCTCCTTCTGCTTGGTATTCATCAGAAAATTCGAACCTCGATGCGGACATCGACTGCTGATGAAGTGAGCTGCAAACTAATGGCTCATCTGATCAAAGAAGAAGATCGTACCTAGCTTCAACATTGAGTATTGGTTTCTTGCTGCTCCCTTTAAGGTAGATGAAAAAGCTCGACATAAGATGGCATCTGGTACACCATGGAGTAGCATTATGGTTCGAAAGATCTCTAGATGATCGATCAAATCAGAGGTTCCATCGTAGCTTTCAAATTGGAGGAGCTTGAAGTTTGGCGGAATGGACTCTTGCATAATTTGGAGAGAGAAAGGAGGATCAATGCAGACGTCGTCATGGTGAGTTAGAGCGACATGGCGGAGTTCCTCAATCCATCAGTCCATCTTCCATAGTTTCTAATCGAGGATGTTATCTTGATCGCAGATCTTGGAAGGCTTTTGACTGTAGATGAAAAAGATCTCTTTTGGAGAAGAATTATGATCCGAATAAGGATCCTCTGCTCTCTATTTCTCCTTTCCAGGGGCAACAGGTATGCTAGCCCAAGTGCTCTTCTTTGGGATCGATTTCTAACATCTCGATGATGGATTTTTTGATGGAATCGCTGCTGGAGGCTGCCGCATGGCCTGCACCATCTCGGTGAGGCCCTGAACCAGCCACATCAGTAGGTTAAACTATTTCGGATCTACCATGACCGTTGATGGAGAAGGAGGTTGAAGCATCGATGCTGGAGTAGGAACGGATAGGTCTGGCTCAAATCTAGTGATAGAAGCGGTAGATCTCTAGGTAGTCGTCTTTTTTGGAGGCATTTCTTGAGATCGAGGGAGAGGATGGAGATGGATCTTGATGAAGAAGATCTACAGGATCGACTGAGCACTCCTTTAAGAATAAGGGTACCTCAGGAACAGAGGATCCTTTGATAGGGATGCGATGTTGTCGTTAAGACACCGTATTTATTAGTATAATTCGACTTCTTAAAATAATTAAAAATGCATAGACAATAGTGAGTCGGATCGAATCCACAGGAAAGGTAGTGTTTTTAGATTTAAAATCTTCGATTTTTTTTGAAAAAAAAGTTTTGAAATCAAAAGTGAAGTCAGAAAATAAAAATTAAAAAATTAAAAAGTATAAAAATTTAAACTTGGTACTAAGATCTACTAGTTAGATCTTAGCATCTACTTGCAATAAAATAAAAAGCAATAATTTAAAGTACAAAAATTAAATTATAATAAAAATAAAAAGTATGAAATTAAAGAGCATAAATATTGCATTAAAAAGTTCATAATTTAAATACATAAAATAAAAATAAAACAAAATAGAGTGATCTTTGATCTTAGATCGGCATCGGTAGAAAGATGGTGTAGAAGCCTAGCTCTTCTTCTCGGCACCCATTGCTTTGAAACAGCCATTAATCCATAGCCTAGCTTCATCCTGTACCAAAGCTTCACCTTGATCTGAGATATTGATTTTTGAAGGCCTGGGATCCTTTTTATAGAGCTAGGGAGGCTAGATATTTTTTTTAGAGGCAATGTGGGACTAAGAGTTATTTTAATTATAAAAATAGAAAGAAATTCGAATGAAATTTGGATTAAAATAGCCTCTATTGAGTTCTTTTAATTTTGGCCGTTGGATGGTGATTCGATGCTTCAAAAAATGCTAAAAATGGACGTGTAATGGCCCAGATCAAGTTAGATTAATTTCTAACTATTGGATCATGCTTGATGGAGGAATTTAAGCTGTTGATCATGCACCTGAGAGTTTGATCACCGTCAGGAGCCTTTTGGATCGTCGGATGGAAGCTGAAATCAAGCGCTGCCGTTTGATGGCGATCCGAGTGAAATCAGCAATCGAAAAAAATTTTGACCATCCGATCTTGACCACAAACAACCACCACCGTACGATCGCATATTTACTATTCCCATGGACTGTGTGGACCGGCTACATCATGCACTGCAACCTATCAGCGCCTTTTATTGACAGATGAAAAGACCAAAATGCCCTATGAGCCACGATAAATTTTCTGTAAACCCTTTAGAGATCTGGGTCCACCACGTGGCAAGCTTTGATTCATCGGTGTCTGCTGAGCTGGCGGTCCATACTGTGCTATAAACCAGCTGATGGCTTCTGAGCTTGAGTCGGCTAGCATGGATGGCTTGGCGCACCGGCTTGATCGGCTTGGCTCGGCGCATTTGGATGCACCGACTGCTGTGGCATGGCTACTTAATCAGCTTGGCTCGGTGCATTTGGATGCGCTAGCTACTGCGGCATGACGGCTTGAGCTGTTTGAGCCGTATGTTATTTTTCATTTAATTTTTTTTATTTTATTTCTTTAGAAATTCATATCTTTTTCATTTTAGCTTTGTTTTACTTCAAACTTATTTCGTTATGATGAAAAAAATGAGCTCTTTCCATTAATTATAAAATTTTATTATCTAATTTTTATTATTTTTTAATTAATAAAAATATGAATTTCTTAAAATTATATATAAATTGATTAATAATTCTTAAAAATTAATATAAATTAATTAATAAATTAATACTTTTATTGGTGATTTTATGATGCTTATCACATCCTCCAACTTAAGCTTTGCTCGTCCTTGAGTAAAGAAAGAATTTAGTTTTAAATATCTTTTAACTTTAGAGTTTCGAATTTTACCTAAGTAGTTTTCAAAATGGCCATTGATATTCAGTAGAGATTAAATGAGACATATCATTGAAGTATTAATACTTATCAATAGAAAAATTAAGTAAATAATATTAAATTTTTTAGAACTTTTTCTAAATTATCTCACCTTTATCTCCGATTTATCTAAACTTTCATATAGACAAGTGTATTGCTACTTCCGCCTTTCATTTATTGATTTTTATTTTCACATTATCCACTTTTTGATGTGAATATCATTGCTTATTTAGGCAACAGAACTTGGTTACTTGGTGGGAAACCAATGTTTTTTTTTCTTTTTTTTTTTAAAGATTGTACCACTATTGGATATCTTAACTTCTTAAGCTTTCTATTTGATCCATGTAGCGAGTCTTGGGCCAATAACTCCCAAACTAGTTGGCTTTAGGGCACTAGATATAGAATACCCCTCGGGCTTACTAGCTTGAATCAAATAGGCTGCGAGTTAATACTAGCTTTTCAACGAGCTTCTTTATCCTTCCCATCTTTTGATGCGAAACTCAATACTTGCTTAGGCAAAGAGGCCTGGTTACTCAGTGAGAAGTACTTGGAAACTATTTTATTAAAATAAATTTGTTATATGAAGAAACATATAGTTACTCTACACAAGTCTATAAAAAGTAGACTTTTTTTTGATGCTAGTAGAAATAATTAGAAATGCTTCAAGAAAAATTTTTTTATGTTCTAGACTTAACTCTTTATTGAATTTTCTTAATACTTAATTCCTCAATATCTCATAGAGTTTTTGATCTGTGTATCAATTTTCTTTTAAAAATACTTAGTTTAATTTAATTCTTAAGCATAATCAGGTGTCTAAATACTAAATATTAATTTTTTGAGGATTTAAAATTTTAAAAATTTTTATTTTTCTCCTCCCAACTTAATCGACATTGTCCTCAATGGAGAAAAAAAACTAAAGGGTATAATAGAGAACATGAAAGAATACACCTAACTCAGTACATTTTTGATCCAGCACATGTCTTTGAAAATTTGGCTCTCCCTCCAACTTATTCAAATTGTCCTAAAAAAAATCAACTAAAAAGATAAATTAGATGAGAAAAAACTAAAATATTGAATTGCCTCCTAATAAGCGCTAAGTTTACCATCTTCAGCCAGACACAATGCAGCTTACTATCCTGTGTCAAATATTGGATTGATAAATTTTAATGATTTTGGATTACCAATCTCAGAAAGTTAATTTATAATTTCATTATTGATATATTCACTGTTAATTTTAGGGATATAATTTATGATCCCATTCTCAGACCCATGTTTATTAAGAATTTCTCCTATTTATTTTTCTAAAATACTCATGAATGAAGTTTTTGTATTAGGAGTCAAGTTTGATTCAATGGATGCTGGAATGGTGACTAAAGGTAGTTTTAATTCTAGAGATAAATTATTATGGTCTTGTTTAAATAACTTCAGTGATATTTCATTACATGCTTCTTGATTTTTGTAAGAAGAACCTGCTTCTAGGGTTGAAGGAAATAGGCTTTTAGGTTTACAGGTTTTAGGTAAATGATCTATTCTCTTTTTTCTTTTTTCTATCTCATTTAAACTAGAACTAGCATCAATACTAATTCTTGGCTCAGGTTCTCCTATGTGGTTAGTCTCAGTACTAACCAGTTTTTCTAAATTTTTATTTTGGCTAGCATCAGTACTAGCCTCTCTCACCTGGTCTTGGTATGGGTCCATAAGAATCCTATAGCTTTTAAGTTCAAGAATTACTTTAGTATTCTCAAATTGGGGATTCTTAGGTGAGACATTAAATTGATAACTTAGTCCAAGTGGTTGGTGGACATTAGGTGGGTTGTTTGAAATTGGTAGGCTCGATAGTTGATCTAGTTCTCTCCTCATGTTAGATTCAGCTAATTATCCAATTTGAGCTTCTAATCTGACGATAGATTGCTGTTGAGTCAGAATCAATTATTGAATTTGGTTAAATCTATCATCAGCTAGATTGGTTTATTGAGGAGGTGCGTATGAGGGCTGATTATGATGTGGTGGCTGGAAAGGCTTACTAAGCTATCCTCTGTTATAAGTATAGTTCTGGTATTGAGGTCTATTCTGATAATTTTATATTGATGGAGTTTGGATCTGAGCCTGAGTCTGTTGTGATTTTTAAGAAAAATTAGAATAGTTTCTTCAGCCAGAGTTATATGAATTTAAAAATGGATCATTAACTGGCTTGGAGTAGTCTTTAGCAGCTTGGACTTATTCTTGAATAAAAGGTGGAAACTATGCAGTCATAGGACATTCACTCACATGATGGATTGGGCTAGCATAGATTGAACAAATCTTCTGATAATTAGAAGATAATATGAATTGTGCAGGAGATTGTTGACTTAGGATTAGAAGTTGATCTAATTTCTGAGCAAAAAGATCAACTTTATCTAATTTTTGGACTATTAGGTTCAGATTAGTCATTTAATTATTATGGTTGGATTCAACTAGATTAGGTAAAATAATTTTCTACCGTATATGTATTAGTGCAACCCTGACATATTGTTCAAAAATTTTTTTTAAAATTTTTTTATATTTTTTATTATTTTATTATATTAAAAATTAATTATTTTATTTATTAATTTAATTTAATTATTATTTTTAATATTTTTTTAGTTAATTAAATTTAATTTTTATTTTATTTTATTTTATTTTATTTTTATAGGAGAAAGAAGAAGAAAGAAAGAAGAGTTCTAAAGAAGAGGTCCTAAAGAGTCCTAGAACTAAGAAGAGAGAAAAGAATTAGGTTTAATTAGGTTTGATGTTGGTTAGCAGTCAAGTTGATCAATCAATCCTGACATGGTTATCCTAGATTTAGGCAGCTCCTAACTGCCAAAGTCACCTTCAAGCCCTCCAAGTGTAGGATTAGCCAATCAACTGGTCAGATAAGTGTAAGGTCGGTGGGAGTCCCTCCGTTGCTTCCTTAGACATCAATTGTGCTTAGTCAGGAAAGCAAATGGAATCAATTAAAAATTATCTTCCTTCAGGCCCAGTCATCCCTGAACCACTTTTCTAGACATCAATCAAATTGACTAATCCTAACTTAGTTCAGCTCTTAGGATCCCTTATTCTATTGAGCTCGAGTTCCTAGGGCAGATGTCTAATTGATTTTAAAATTAAAGGCTTAGGTCAATGCAGAATGCTGGTTGGTTGTTTGTGGGCCAAGGAAGGATGATCAAATCCCTATCTTATCTTGTTTAATTGGGTGTGCCCTTAATTTGGTTTAATATGAATATGCACAAAAAAAATTTTCAATTAAAGGGTTCTATGCAATTTAAACTAGATGCATGCAACTAATTGAATTCTGAAAGACTTACCTTACCTCCAGCAATCACCAAAAAAAATAAAAATAAAAATAAAAATAAAAATAAAAATAAAACTAATATGATGCATGCTCTAAATAGTTAGAATTTCTAATCTTATCATGAAATTTTTAATTAGATTTAAGTGGATATATTTTTTTTAAAATTTAATTTTAAAATAAAATAAATAAATAAAAAAAAGGACTAGGGTTAGGATTGATCTCACTAAGCAAAACTCCTATTTTTTTTTGTTCTTTAATATTTTTTTCTACAAAATAATAAAAAAAATTAGCAAGCAATATTTATAAGAAAATAAAAATTTTATTTATAATTTATTTATAAAAAAATCAAAGAGATCAAAAATTTAATGTCCGTGCCTTCTCCGACAACGATGCCAAAAACTTGGTGCGTATGTCAAAATTATTTTTAATAAATTAAAGAAATAAAAAAAAAAGCATCTTATTCCTTTCCCGACAATGGTGCTAAAAATATGATAGGGATGCGATGTTGTCGTTAAGACACTGTATTTATCAGTTTAATCTGACTTTCTAAAATAATTAAAAATGCGTAGATAATAGTGAGTCAGGTCGAAGCCACAGGGAAGGTAGTGTTTTTAGATTTGAAATCTTTGATTATTTTTGAAAAAAATAAAAAAAAATTTTGAAATCAAAAGTGAAGTCGAAAAATAAAAATTAAAAATTAAAAAGTGCAAAAATTTAAACTTGGTACTAAGATCTACTAGTTAGATCTTAGCATCTACTTGCAATAAAATAAAAGGCAATAATTTAAAGTGCAGAAATTAAATTATAATAAAAATAAAAAGCATGAAATTAAAGAGCATAAATATTACATTAAAAAGTTTATAATTTAAATATATAAAATAAAAATAAAATAAAATAGAGTGATCTCTGATCTTAGATCGGCATCGGTGGAAAGATGGTATAGAAGCCTAGCTCTTCTTCTCGGCACCCGTTGCTTTGAAGCAGCCATTAACCCATAGCCTGGCTTCACTCTGTACCAAAGCTTCACCTTGATCTGAGATATTGATTTTTGAAGGTCTGGGTCTTTTTTATAGAGCTAGAGAGGCTAGATATTTTTTTTGGAGGCAATATGAGACTAAGGGTTGTTTTAATCATAAAAATAGGAAGAAATTCGAGTAAAATTTAGATTAAAATAGCCTCTGTTGAGTTCTTTTAATTCTGGCCGTTGGATGGTGATCCGATGCTTCCAAAAATATAAAAAATGGACGTGTAATGGCTCAGATCAAGTCAGATTAATTTCTAACCATTGGATCATGCTTGATGGAGGAATTTAGGCCATTGATCACATGCTTGAGAGTTTGATCACCGTCGGGAGCCTTCTGGACCGTCGGATGGAAGCTGGAATCAAGCGCTGTCCTTCGATGGCGATCCGGATGAAATCAGCAATCGAGAAAAATCTTGACCATTCGATCTTGATCGCAAACAACCACCACTGCACGATCGTGCATTTACTGTTCCCATGGACCGCATGGATCGGCTACATCGTGCACTGCAACCAATCAGCGCCTTTTATTGACAGATGAAAAGACTAAAATGCCCTATGAGCCACGATGAATTTTTTGTAAACCCTTTAGAGGTCTAGGTCCACCATGTGGCAAGCTCTGATTCATCGGTGTCTGCTGAGCTGGCGGTCCACACTATTCTATAGACCGATTGATGGCTTCTGAGCTTGAGTTGACTAGCATTGATGGCTTGATGCACCGACTTGGTCGACTTGGCTTGGCGCATTTGGATGTGCTGGCTGCTACGGCATGGCAGCTTGATTAGCTTGGCTCGGTGCGTTTGGATGCGCCGACTGCTGTGGCATGGCGGCTTAAGCTATTTAAGCCGTATGTTATTTTTTATTTCAATTTATTTTATTTTATTTCTTTAGAAATTCATATCTTTTTTGTTTTAGCTTCGTTTTGCTTTAAACTTATTTTGTTATGATAAAAAAAATGAGCTCTTTCCATTGATTATAAAATTTTATTTTTTATTTTTTAATTAATAAAAATATGAATTTTTTAAAAATTATATATAAATTAATTAATAATTCTTAAAAATTAATATAAATTAATTAATAAATTAATACTTTTATTGGTGAATTTATGATACTTATCACTCTTTCTTTAGCGCCAATCTTATTGGTGCAGAATCTAATCGACGTTGGATTGAGCTGAAGTTGAGGAAGAAGAGGTCACCGCCAAGTGACCTATAAAATAAAATTCCACCCAGAGTCAATGGTGGTGGCTCCGATAGGATCCTCCGATGATTAAGTCAGCTCCTCTGACCAATAGGAATGGAGTGCTTAGAAAAGAAGTTAGTAGAGTTTTTGAAAAGAAGAAGAGAGCTTAGAGAAAATGTATCTAGAGGATTTCTTTAATAGATAAAGCCTAGAGCAGACTGATAGTGACAGCCATAGCCATCCGATAGCTGGCCGCTTGGGGTCGCATGGAATTTGTTATGAAGAGGGGTGCCGCCTGTAGCAGACTGATAGTGACAGCCATAGATGTCCGATAGCTGACCGCTCGAAACTATGTGAGATTTATTACAGAGAGGGGCACTACTTGTAGTAGACTAATAGTGACAGTCATAGTCGTTTGGTAGCTGGCTGCTTGAGGTCGTGTGGGATTTATTATAGAGAGGGGCCGCCTGTAGCAGACTGATAGTGTCAGTCGTAGCCATCCGGTACTAAGTCGCTCGGAGCCACATGAAGGGGTGAAGAGCTTTGACGTATGTCAATTTTAGAGGAGTTTAAACTCCTAAAGAAAATATGGCTATAGGAGATTATCCAGGTGGAATGCTAGTTGAAATCTAGAAGTAATCCACTGGAGGAATCCGATTGAAGAAGAAGTCCAGAAGGAGTTCGGCTCCTGGAGGTATCCGACTGAAGAAGAAGTTCAGAAGGAGTTTGGCTCCTAGAGAAATTCGATTGAAGGAGAAGTTCGATGGAGGAATTCGATTGATGGAGAAGTTCAGAAGAAGTTCGGCTCCTGGAGGTATCTGATTGAAGAAGAAGTCTAGAAGGAGTTTGGCTCCTGAAGAAATTCGACTGAAGAAGAAGTTCGAAAGGAGTTTGCTCCTGAAGGTATCCGACTGAATTAGAAGTCCGAAAAGAGTTTGGCTCTTGGAGGTATCCAATCGAAGGAGAATTCTGAAAAGAGTTCGGCTCCTGAAGGTATCTGACTGAAGAAGAAGTTCGAAAGAAGTTCGGTTTCTAAAGAAATTTGATTGAAAGAGAAGTTCGATGGAGGAATCCGATTGAAGGAGAAGTCCGAAAGGAGTTCGGCTCCTGGAGGTATTCGACTGAGGAAGAAGTCTGAAAGAAGTTCGATTCCTAGAGAAATTCGATTGAAGGAGAAGTCTGGAAGGAGTTCGGCTCCTAGAGGTATCCGATTGAAGGAGAAGTCTGAAGGAGTTCGGCTCCTGGAGGAATCCAACTGAAGGAGAAGTTCGAAAGAAGTTCGGCTCCTGGAGGAATCTGACTGAAGGAAAAGTTCGAATGGAGTTCGATCGCTGGAGGAGTTCGATCACTGGAGGTGTTCAGCCGCTGAAGGAGTTCAGCTGGGGTTTAGCTGCTGAAGGAGTTCAACTGGGTCCGTCCGCTGGAGGAGTTTGGTTGGAATTTGATCGCTGGAGAAAGAATTCTTGATCGAAGCTCTTCCATGATTATCAATTGCATTAGGCTAAGCATTAGACTGGACTTCGATGGAAGTGGGGTTTATCCCCAACACATGGGAACACGCATATTCCATAGTGATGATGCAAATCGCACACCATTTAATCCCCAGGAGTTGAGAAACTAGTAGAAAGAAGAGGTGGTGAAGTTGCCACTATTTGCCGGTCTTGAAGTAGTGCAGTCCTCTTCAAGATCCAGAGTTACAGTAGTGAAGGGTGAGGTTGGAGAGATTGTTGAACTGAGATTGAGTTTCAGTGGTTGGATCCGGTGGTAACTTGATTTTCTAATGCCTGGTTCTACAGTTGAAGAAATAAGCTATGCAACCATTCTTCTTAATGTTTTCAAATAAATATTTGGAAAGATATACTTAAAACGTGCATCATTCAACCAATTATCTTTCAAAACAAGGTTCATCAACCATTGCCAAAGTTGAACTTGTTAAAAAAATGCCTCGAATTCGACCCACAAGGAGCCCATAGTGAACATCGCAGCGAGAAAAAGCCTAGGAAGACACCCAAGGCTCAGAGCAAGTCTTAAGTTGGGCCGCAGGCATAGGGCCCGCGAGTTGGGTGCAGTCCAGTAGGCATCCAACTTGCGGGGCCTGCAGCATGCGGCCTAGGCCAGTGCACATGGAACGTGCGGCCCAAGGGTAGGACACGTTGGCCTAGTGCGGATGCGTGGCCCAGCATAGGCGCGAGCGTAACGCGGTCCACAATGGACCACGAGAGGAGATGGGTCCACACATGGCGCATGGACTGACCATGCAGTCCATGGGCGGTTCAGGCGTACAAACATATGATCGTGTGGCTAGGGAGCTTTGCAGTCATGATCCAATGGCCAAGGAGGTTATTAGAGTTGTAATCGAATCCTGACTTCATTTTGGACATGGATTGGATTGATCCAAAGTCTATAAAAAGGTCTTGTGGGTGTGATGTTGCAGATTAGTGGTAGCAGCAGTTAGCAGAGGCTTGGCAGAAGATTAGAGTGCTGATCTACAATAGGCAGCATACCTTAAAGGGTGCTGATAGAGAGCAAAAGTAGGAGACTTCAGGCAGACTATTAGATAGCAGACATCAGTTATTTCAGGAGGGTTTTCTAGAGAGAGAAAGCTTTTGTAAGAGGTGAGAGATGAGAGCTTCTTGTTGAGAGAGAGTGATAGGTGTATGAGAGTTGAGGGTGTGATCTTTTTTTATACAAATCCTCCTTTCCCATAGTGAAGCTTTGTATGCCGCATGGAGGTAAATCTTGGTCTAGTCCATGTATTTAATTCTATTTTTTTTTATTTCTTCTCTTTCCACCACAACAAGTGATACCAGATCTCCAATAATTGATATCAGAGCTAGATGGTACCAAAGCACAGGTTATGATAGTGGTGATCAAGATTGAAGAAGATGGAGAAGTCAAGCACAATCAAGATGAAAATCAACAGGTTTGATGGAAAGAGCAATTTTTTCTTGTGGCAAGCAAGGGTGAAGGATGTTCTCATCCAACAAAGGTTGATCGGTGCTCTCTTGTGCAAGGAGATGCCGACTACTATGAAGGTGCAAGATTGGAGGCAGCTCTAGATGCAGGCAGTGAGTACGATTCATTTGTACTTAGTGGATGATATGGTGATCTATGTGCTTGGTGAGACTTCTTCGATGGTGATGTGGTTGAAGCTCGAGGAGATGTACATGATGAAGTCACTCACCATGTGCTCTTTCTATGGAAGCAGTTCTATCAGCTGTGAATAATCGAGAAGCAGAGCATGCAGAAGCATCTTAGCAACTTCCAGAAGATCTTCACGGATCTTCTCAACATTGACGAGAAAGTTGAGAAGAAGATCAGGGCGTTAGTCTTGCTTTCATCATTTTTCTTTTCTTTTGAGTCCTTGGTGACTGCTCATCTAGTAGGAAAGAGCACCATCAAGATGGAACAGATGACTTCTACTCTACTCCAAAATGAGGTTCTCAGGCAAGAAAATCGATCCTCGAGTTTAGATGACAACTTGGCCCTAATGGTGACTAGAGGTAATGGTGATAGAAGATGAAGCTATAGAAGATCGTGAGATGAGCGGTCTAAGTTCAAAACGAGGACTACAGCAAGATCAGATGCTACTAGTGTAATGAGTTGGGGCATCATGTCAGAGATTTTTCATAACTCAAAGATCGAATGAAGACTACTGTAGCGATGGCAAGTAGTGATATAGAAGATAGTGATGATGTTCTTTTGGTAATAAATAAGATATCTACTTTTTTCTACTAATGGATTATAGATTCTGCATGTTCGCATCATGTGTGTTGTATGTAAAGAGAAGTTGTTTGATTTTCTGGAGAGCAGTGAGAGCATTGTTTACTTGCTGGATGAATCGAGTTGTACGATCAAGGGTACCAGAACCATCATCATGAAGGTACATGATGAACAGTTAGAAAATTTGGTGAGGTCTAATATATACCCAATTTTAGAAAGAATCTGATCTCACTAAGTAGATTAAATTCGACTGGCTTCAGATGGAGAGCTGATGGAGAAATTCTAAAGGTCTTGCATAGCAGTAGGATTATTATGAGGGGAAGAAAGTATGGAGGACATTATCTCTTGGCAGCGAGCCCAATGCGAGGTGGAGCTCTAAAAGCTAGTGGGAGTCCAGTACGAGGTGGAGCTTTAGTTGCAGATGGATCGGACTTGAGATGCAAGACTCGAGAGGATGACATGAGATATTGCAAAGTGAAGTTCATATTGTTGCAGGAGGCTACCTCGAATAGATCTCAGATCAGACGGAGCACAGCATACGATAGATATGGGATCGAGTAGCCTGGCTCAATTTTCATGTTTGTCCATTCATGATTAGTAGGCACATGCCTTAGGACATAGAGGGGAGATCATAAAGAAAAGCTCTCACTATAAGAAAAAGGACTTTTGTCGATGCAAAATTTACCTATGCAATATTTTGCATAGGTAAAAAGAACAATTAGCTACGCAAACAACAAAATGTCGAAAAAAGAGGCATTATTAGCTATGCATAAAAATATATGTTATAAAAAATAATTATTGACGTAAATATACCATCGATAATTTAACAAAAGCATCGATAATGGATGGTCTTAATTTTTTATTTTGATAAAATATTTACTGATACAAAATTTGTATAGGAAATAAGAATTATTAACTATGTAAAAAAATGTAGGCAATTAATCTAATTACCTACGGCCTTATTGGCTATGCTTACGTAGCATTAGAAAATATTTTGTCAAAAAAAAAAATTTGTCGATGCAAAATTTGCATAGGGAATAATTGTCATTACCTATGCTATCTACTTATGTAGGTAATTTACTGACGCCACATTATCGTCAAAAAATATTTCTAATTTTTATTAATTTTTTTACATTTTTGATACTTCCTTATCGTCGGCAATAAGCTTAATTGCCTACATAATCAAGAAGTGTAGGCAATTAGGTTATTGCCTACATTTTTCTTGCATCAAAATTCTTTTTAATTATTTTTTTTAATTTTATAAATAATTTATCATTATCTAAATAATTTATAAGTATAATTTTAGAATTAAAATTCATCTTCACTATTCATTATCTAAATAATTATCGTTAAAGTATTGTTACAAAAGTATGCCTCGATTCAGTTGCCTTAGCTATATCGATCAATAAAATTTAATTTCGACGATCATGAATGATCATGTGATGATCTGATATATAGATACCATCGATGGATTCAAAAAATTATAATGATGATCTTAATGATATTTATAGTATACTAGCAAATTTTTATCTCAATCGAACATTATTATCATGATCAATTTAGCATGGGATGATTTCGATCATTAAATAAAAAATGTATGATCAAAAGACCAAACAACATCCAATTATAGAGCAATTTTTTAGATAAATGATCTTTGCTACTACTTTAATCATTTGTATGGTGATGATCGTAAAATTCAAACTACACGTATATGAGCGATCCAAAATTATATATCTCTTGATATTTATTCTTAAGGTTCTTAAGTAATCATACTTGTGCTTTTATAAGATCTACTTAACATGGATGGTTCATACATATACGGTTTGAATTTTATGATCATCATCATATAAATAATTAAAGTAGTAGCAAAGATCATTTATCTAAAAAAATATCTTATAATCAGATGTCGTTTGTCCTTTTGATCATGCATTTTTTATTTAACGGTCGAAATATTTTCATGCTAAATTGATCATGATAATGATGTTTGATTGAGGTAAAATTTTGATAGTATACTATAAATATCGTCAAGATCATCACTATAAATTTTTAGATCTATCAGTGATCTCTATCTATTAGATCATCATATAGTCATTCATGATTGTCAAAATTAAATTTTATTGATCGACATAGTGAGAAAAATCAAATTGACGCAGACTTTTGTGACAATACTCTAATGATAATTATTTAGATAATGAATGGTGAAGATGGACTTTGAATTCTAAAATTATACCTATAAATTATTTAAATAATGATAAATTATTTATAAAAATAGAAAAAATAAAAAAGAAATTTTTTTTTTGATGCAATAAAAATGTAGGCAATAACCTAATTGCCAATGTTCTCTTATTACATAGGTAATAAGCTTATTGCCGATGATAAAAAAGCATTGAAATATATTTTACAAAAAATAAAAAGTAATAATAAAAAGTAAAACTTTTTAGTGATGTAAAATTAACATCGATAAATATTATTTCCAATAAATATTTTATGTCAATTTTTTTTTTAATTTTTTAATTTTCATAAAATATTTTTTGACTCTAATATAGCATAGGTAAATATCTTGGCTACTAAAAATATAAAATAAAATAAAAAACTGATGCAAAGTTTCTGTAGGTAATAAGGTTTATTTCCTACGTTTTTTGTTTACATAACTAATTAGGATAATTTCCTATGCTATATTTCCATTGATAAAATTTTATTATTTTTTAATTTATAAAACATTCTTCGATGCTACTTTATTGTAGGTAAATGTTTTTTCCGACGTTACTTCTTTCATCAGTAATTAGTTTTATTACCTATATTTTTTGTTTATGCAGCTAATTAAGATAATTTCCTATGCAAATTAGAGTTGGTAAAGTTTTATTAATTTTTTAATTTCAATAAAACATTCTCCAATGCTACTTTATCATAGGTAATTATAATTTTTCTTGATGTTATTTTTTTCATCGGTAATTAGTTTATTTCCAATGTAACTTTTGTATTGGTAAATGTCTGGACATATTTACGAAACCAACCCCTTCGTGCATTTTTGTCTCCCACCCCTACCCTCCTATTTCCCTTAGCTTGAACCAACTCCGACCCCAGCCATTTCAATCCCTCACTCTCATTGTCAGTTGTCCCGGCCTCCACCTCCGCACCGTGGCTGCTATCGCTATGGCTGTCACCACTGTAGCCATTGCTGTCGCCACTGTGGCCACTACCATTGCCATCGTGCCGTTGTCCCAGAAAGGTAAATCCTTTTTTTTGGATCCTTGGGGAAGGGAGGAGCAAGGGGGTGTTGGCGGGGGTTGGTTGCCCGAGCAGGGAGGAAGGAGAGGGAAGGGGGTGTTTGGCGGGGTGGGGCGGAGGGGCACCATGAGTTGGGGGTAGGGGCAAGATCGGAGCGGGCCTAAATATGAGCATTTTGGGAGAGGAGGGGCATTATGGGAGGTGGGGTGGGGGGACACCATGCACGGGGTAGGGTGTTTTGTGTTCCTGTCAATGGCTGTCGGGGCTTGGGGGGAGGGGAGGGGGCCTAGTCGCGTGGAGGCTAGGGGCAGACCACCGAGGCTTGGGGGGTAGGGTGTAACACCCCACCCCTAAATCTGGACGATAATGCTACACACCATCCTCATCTAAGAGCAAAGAGCTATGCTTTATCCTTAAATAAGAGCTAAGGAGAATTTTAAGCTATAGCTAAACTGTAATTTTATTTAAACCCGCTCAAAATAATTATCTCAAATTCTTCCTCAATCAACATATACAATTCAATTTAACCTCTTAATCTACTAAAGCAAATATCATAATTTAACTTAACAATTTACATAAGCAAATCCAAAGCTCCATTCACAAAACCATACTATATACATTTTATACAAATCACTCAAACACCATAAGCTCATTAGTTTCTGATTTAACCATCTTAGTTATATAATATATCTCAAAATACATTATAAGATTACAACCAAACCTCCCAAAAACTTCCTCTACTAGAGGTGCTGATACACATACTGATAATATACCTCCAAACTCAATTACTTCAAAACTGCAAATGGAAAGAGTGAGTGGTAAGACTTGGAAAGTCTCAGTGAGTGGATAAATAATCTAACAATGAAAAAAATAGAAAGGCATAGTTATAATATTCACTATCATAACATATAACTTATGTTTCTGATATAATTTTAAATATGAGTAAACCAAACAAGAACAAGACCATAAGTAAATTATTTTGCTAAAAGAAGGCTTTGCTGAGCTAAAACAAGTTTATTGAGCTGACAGACACTGCTGAACCAAAAAAAAATCCATGGAACTATAATAAACAAATTTTTTTTTTCTAAATAATGATGATGGCTATGGTCGACTACTCCCAGCACATCCCTTCCATGGATAGTCAGTCCATAGTATGAATGCTGATGATAAAGGCCCACCGAGCATTCTGATATACTGCCAAGCCCCACCGAACATTTTGATACGCTGTCAAGTCCCACTAGACATTCTGATACCTTAATTGCAAGAAGGTGCTGGCTGCTATATGTTGCATGACATGTCGTGCTATGCATTTTTTTCAAAAGCTAACACTGAATAAACTTTTGAATACTGATGGCTGATTTACGTAAATTCCAAACAAGAGATAAGCTAAGTATCAAAATATTTATACGTATTTCTGTTTCATAGTTAAAAAATAGAATAAAACCATAAATAAGAAAGAAAATACCAGAGCAAGATAAGAAAATCCACTCACCTCAACTAGCTATTAGCTACTTGGTTTATTCAAAGCACCTTTCCAACTCTTTTCCTTTCCTATATTATCAATAAACATTGATTAAAACTCATATCATATGATTCAAGATCAGAACTACACTTACTTTGCTTCTATATTCTTACTTTAATCCTTCTACTTCTTATATCTATTCCATCTTACTTATTTTAGCTTAGGTTTTTCTAACCTCCAACATAAACAACAAGAACTGCAGCAATTCAATTGTATTCTCATTCCACAAACAGCTCTAAGTTCAGCCAACATAATTTAACTAATTATCAAAATTGTCCAGAATTTTTTAGCAAAATAGACAGCATTAATTCATCCTCCTTTCCAGTTTAATTTACAATTTGACTTACTAAAACCTCCCTTAATAATAAAGATTGAAGCTTTGCTTTAATTCTAGCTTAGGGACTAAATTCTTACCTCAAAGAATTAGAACTCTACTGCCATCAACACTAGCTTCTTACTTTTTCCATGATCAGCAACTTCCAATTCTTCTAGTCAATGTATAACTAAATCCTCT
The DNA here is from genome assembly GCA_006176705.1 of Cocos nucifera. Classification (NCBI taxonomy): domain Eukaryota; kingdom Viridiplantae; phylum Streptophyta; class Magnoliopsida; order Arecales; family Arecaceae; genus Cocos; species Cocos nucifera. Next base: position 614,549 of record QRFJ01000571.1, read on the forward strand.
ACCTCCAACTAAAATTCTATTTGAAATTAACTGAGAATAGGACCTTCTCCAGCCCTCATTCTCTCTAATTCTCTGCTGTGCTAGAGAACTCAAAACAATTCTAGAGAACACCAGGGACTAAAAACCTAAAATACAATAAATTTAAGAGAGCTACTTGCTAGGTGTCACCCCTCTAGAAAGCTAGCACACCTCTCTCTCTCTCTCTTCTATCCAAGTGGCACACTCTAAGGAAGCCAGCTATTAAGTTATTTCTAAAAGAATCTATTTAAAAATCTTCTTTTAAAACACCACGACCAGCACCATTCTTCTGTTCTTGCTAACCGAGCTGGCTCGGCCCCAAATCGGGCTAGCTCGATTGTCAGCCAGATCAGCTCAATTTCAAATCAGGTTGGTTCTCTCAGAAAGATAGAATACTTATTTCTTTTGTCTGAGACTTGGATCAGCTCGATTTCAATTCAGATCAGTTCGGATACTCCTGCTCTTCAAAATTTTATCTTTGACCATATTGCTTGCTTAATACTCTTCTACCTCTAACCATATTGCTTCCTTAATACTTAATATCCTTATTTATTTTACTCTTTATTAACTTTAAAATAGAAATGTAAATAAGAAAATACCCCTCATTTAGAATCAATAAAAATATCAAAAAAATTAAAATCCTCAAGAATAAGATATCAAAACTTGGATTCTAGTTCAAACTTTTTCAAACTTGAAACTTCTAAAACTTTCTTTCTTCAGAACGAATAAGTTAAAGGATCTCAAAATTTATTAAAAATTATTTTGTGACTCACCAACATCCAAAGATCAATTACCGCCAATTTTAGTTTCAAGAAAATTCATATTTCATATAGATCCCCATCCAGGTGCTAGATTCTAGATTTAAAAATTTTTTAGGATTTATAATGGCAGATAATCATAATCTGCGCTCAAACATACCATAAATGAATTACTATGCTATATATATCTGAACACAAATCTCTTAATTTATTATTTTGGTAGTTTGTAATGTTAAATTTTCACCCCTCTTAAAATAAATTTCGTCCTCAAAATTTGCACTTTCAACTTTAAGTTCTCTTCGAATTTCAAATCATCTTGGTTACCTTAACAATCATTTTTTTGAATTCTAAAGCATCCATAATTTAACTTATCATGCTTGCAAGTTTTACATGCATAACTTTAGTTTTCTTCTTACCATCATATCATGACCTTCTTTTCAAAGAATAATTGTTTGATTCTTACATATCCCATATCCACATCTTTACTTAGATATTTCAATTACATCCATAATCTGCAATCAACATCTCAAATTAATCGCTGCGACACAATCATTCTGAACAACATAGAATTTATTAAATAATAATTATACAGGCTACTATTCCATTCTAGATTTACTTCTCATGCTTTTTTTACATAAAAATTTCTCTTTGCAAACTATAATTCATCACATTTCCACTGGAGCTACTCTGATCCATTCACTTTGTTAATTTCCAAATATTTCTGAACATCATTCTTACTTTCAAATATTCATACTGAATATACCAACTCTATGTCTCAAACATATGAATTCATCTTATCTTCTTTTAACTTAAACATTTAAATTATGAGCTTAGAAATTTTGAAATTTCCCAGACATCATACGCTTTACCCATTGTTATCCAACTTTTTATTCACCAACATTCATTAAATCCTATCAACACACATTTCACAAAGAATGCATGTACTTCATTTATTTCAAAAACTATCAACAATGTAAACATATTTGCTAAATTCATGCTTATTAACCAAATGCTCAATTAATCATAATATAGAATTACTAACAATTTATAGTATCACAAGAAATTGCATTTGAACCCTTGTCCTCCAACTTAAGCTTGTACTTATATACATTCAAACTAAAATATTTAACTCATATATGTTTTGCATCTTAGGATAACTCACATCACCTACCATCCTTGTTTCGCCCTATCTTGCTCTTTAGTATTAGTCCTCACTTAACTTACTTGCGCATTAGTAATTAAAACATAAATTTTCAATTAAATATTACCGAAAAGATCCTTCAAAAGATATTGAATCATCTCATTAATCAATTGGGTCATTTCCAAGACCACTCCACCCATTTTATACTATTTACTAAGCAATCCAAGCCAACTGATTATGATATACATAAGTTCATCCTTACTAATCATAATCCTTTGCTCCTATCCACTAACCATAAATGATTTCTTATGCTCACTGATTATAAACCTTCATTTATCTCTACTAATCATTAAACTTTTACTTATCTCTTTTAAATTACTAAGCCTTGCTCATATCAATAATTAAACCCTCCTCATCTCAATAAACCATTAACCTTGGCTCATAACCTTGCTCATAATCTTTACTCATCTTTACTAATCATAAATCCTTATTCATCTTCATTAATTATGAACCTTTGCTCTGATACCAACTATGTAACACCCTACACCTAAATCTGGACGACGGTGCTACATCCCACCCTCATCTAAGAGTAAAGAGCTATACTTTACCCTTAAATAAGAGCTAACAAGAATTCTAAGCTATAGCTAAACTGCAATTTTATTTAAATCTGCTCAAAATAATTATCTCAAATTCTTTCTCAATCAACATATACAATTCAATTTAACCTCTTAATCTACTAAAGCAAATATCATAATTTAACTCAATAATTTACATAAGCAAGTCCAAGGCTCCATTCACAAAACCATACTATATATATTTTATATAAATCACTTAAACACCACAAGCTCATTAGGTTCTAATTTAATCATCTCAATTATATAATATATCTCAAAATACATTGTAAGATTACAACCCAACCTTCCAAAAACTTCCTTTGCTAGAGGTGTTGATACACATGCTAATAATATATCTTCAAACTCAATTACTTCAAAACTACAAATTAAAAGAGTGAGGGGTGAGATTTGAAAAGTCTCAGTGAGTGGATAAATAATCTAACAATGAAAAAAAATAGGAAGATATAGCTATAATATTCACTATTGTACCATATAACTTATATTTTTGATATACTTTCAAATATAAATAAACCAAATAAGAATAAGACCACAAGTAAATCATTTTGTTGAAAGAAGGCTTTGCTGAGCTAAAATAAGTTTACTGAGCTGATAGAAACTACTGAACCAAAAAAAATTGCTAAACTATAATAAACTATTTTTTTTCTAAATAATGCTAATAGCTATAACCAACTACCACCAACGCACCCCTACCATGGATAGTCAGTACAAGGTATGAATGCTGATGATAAAACCCCATCAGGTATTCTGATATACTACCAAGCCCCACCAGACATTTTGATACACTGCCAAGCCCCACTGAGCATTCTGATACCTTAATCGCAAGAAGATGACAGCTGCTATATGCTGCATGATATGCCGTGCCATGCATTTTTTTCAAAAGTTGACATTGCATAAACCTTCAAATACTGATAGGTTGATTTAAGTAAATTCCAAACAAGAGATAAGCTAAGTATCAAAATATTTATACATATTCCTATTTCATACTAAAAAAAAAAGAATAAAACTACATATAAAAAAGAAAATATCAGAGCTAGATAAAAAAATCCACTCACCTCAACTGGTTATTAGCTACTTGATTTATTCAAAGCACCTTTCCAACTCTTTTTCTTTCCTATATTATCAATAAATAATGATTAAAACTCATACCATATGATTACACTTACTTTGCTTCTATATTCTTACTTTAATCCTTCTACTTCTTATATCTATTCCATCTTACTTATTTTAGCTTAGGTTTTTCGAACCTCTAACATAAACATTAGGAACTACAGTAATTAAATTGTATTGTCATTCCATAAATAGCTCTAAATTTAGCCAGCATAGTTTAACTAATTATCAAAATTGTCTAAAAATTTTCAGCAAAATAGACAACTTTTATTCATCCTCCTTTCTAATTTAATTTACAATTTGACTTACTAAAACCTCACACTTAATAATAAAGATTGAAGCTTTGCTTTAATTCTAGCTTAGGGACTAAATTCTTACCTCAAAGAATTAGAACTCTGCTACCATCAACACTAGCTTCTTGAAGGAAGCAATGCAGGGTTTGCAGTGCTACTTTCAATTTTTTTTAAAAAAATAGCTAAAATATAGTAAAAATTAATTAATCTAATTAATTAATTTTTGATCATATAAAAATATTGAGTCTAATACCAAGGATCTAAATATAATATATATGCATTCATATAGATTTGAAAATAAAATTATGCAGCAAACTCTTTACTACATCTATATGTTCAAAACATAATATCTTTTCGTGGGTAGCTGATCCCCACAATTTGAATCCATCGGATAATGCTCTGGTGTTGCACTATAGCCACACATATGTCCAACCTCTATGGTTGGTCCCCATGGAGCTCCTAATTTCGATCAGTCCCACTGGAGTGCTAGCTCCTCATCAGGGCCTTCAATGGCTGATCATGATCAATCTGATCGATCATATATTTTTTAATTTTTTAGATACTTTAAAAAATTAAAACACAAATACTGGAGGATGATGAAGAGGTGTTTCAAATTTGGTGGCGATCTGATGCTCATAGCACTCGATCTCTCCACCCGAACCTAGATTCCCAAATCTAGGGTTTCACACTGCCCAAAAAATTTGACACACTGAAAATCCTATCACGCCCTCTCTGTGTGGATTTTCTCTATGAAACAAGCTTTTATGGAAAAATGACTTTTATATCTATAAACCCTATTTAGATCATATCTAAAAATTGAGTATCCTTAGAGGTGAAAATCAGAAGAGAAGAGAGGCATGAGGAAAAAATAAAGTGCTATAGGACCCTACTCACCTTCACTCCAAGATTTTTCTCGTCCAAAAGTAATTCCCAATCATATTGAAATTTTTACCACAAAATTCTAGCCCCATCTTTTGCATGCACAAAAATTTTCATAATTTATTGACGTGAATACCATGAGAAAGGCATTTGGAAAGTGATAAGGGTCGGAGGTTAAACTGGTTTCAACCTCCCAACCAACTTCAAATTCAAAAACCTTCTTATCCCTATCCAATGCCCATACCAGAGTATTTGACATGTAGAAGGACTCTCCTTCTATGTGTCCACTCTAAAATGCACAAAAAATTATGTGAAGTAAAATCAAAGTTGGCATGGGAAAAGGATAAGAATGAGAGGGAGTTGAGAAGTTTCAACTTCTATATTGAATTCAAAATTCAAATTATTTTGACTAGTCCAACCATTAGACCAGGTCAAAGGCAGAAGAGATAAGGGGCATAGAAAGTATCTGGGTGTGAGAAAAAAATCATATAAAATAAAGAGGGATGTGGGTCAAAGGTTGGTCAAATATTGTAGGCGCAGGAAGTTGAAAGTTCAAACCTCCTTTGACTTTTCAAAATTGGTTTCAACTAAACCAATTATTCCAGACCCAATAAGACTAGGTCAAATTTAACTAAATTAGGCTTAATCTAACTTATTAAATTTTTAATTAAATTAAAAATTAATTTGGTCCAGCTCTTAATTAAATTAGTGTCAAATCTCCCATAGTCATTAAGTCAACTCATGATCCGATCGGGTCAAACCCAATCGAATCCAATTCGATCAAACTTGATCAAATCCCTATCGCTCAATCAAATTAAGTTAATGAATAATCAAATTACTAATTAATCCTCTAATAAATATAGAGTCCCAATTGGATGGATATCTGGGCAACAGAGTCCATCAACATGAAACTCCTAAAGAGTCTCAAACTAGTAGGACTTTTGAACCCAGTGTCCCAAATGAATCAAACTCATGATCATAGAGTTCCAAACCAACGAAACTCTTGATCAGAGAGTCCTAGACGAGTAGAACTTAGAGTCCCAATCCAATGATACTCTTGACCATAGTATCCTAGGTCATCAGGACTCATGATCAACCATCAGATCAGGTAGAAACTCCTTATGTGTGTGACCCCATAGGTTCGAATCCTAAACTGGTAGCATAAAAATCAATTTTCTATACCAATCGATGTGACCATCTAGCAATGGTACCCGATATTTGGATAGATCAAAAAGTTGCAACACAACAATGACGAACCTATGGAATATGGTTATCGTATAATTCATCCTCTTGACCTCGATGCTCAAAGGATGATTTTGGATTTACTGTCAATCCTAAAATTCATCCGTAGTGTATTTCAAAATTTAGCATCCATCATATGGACTATCTTGATCGAGGATTTGCTAAATTGAAATACAGTGATACACTTGCTCCAACACTTGGAAGGGTCAATCTTATGTTGACTCACACACCGACAAGCCAAGTACTTGACTGCACTCAGTAGCCTTCCATCACTGAATTAAAAATTTAGATAGTTTGATACCTAAGTATAGTGAGTTACATGTAAGTCACCGTGGTAGTCTTAGGTCTAAGAGATACTTATACCCATATCCTTCTGGGCTAATCTTGATAGAAGAAAAGCTCCGAAGTTGGTCACGTTCAATGCAGATATACCCATACATCTCACTTGCATGTCATACCAGTGTCTCGATATTCCTTGGTTACGAGGACAACCAACCTATATGGCACACAACGACCTATACTCGATAAACATTATCGTCCTAAGTAACAACGTATCTTTTGATCGTGAACAATTTAAGAACTAAACGATAAATCCTCCTTTGTCAAATCTAGATAGTTTTAAGAACTTCATCACAACATAGGAGTTCATTAGAAGACAACAGATTTTGTGATGAAAAATGTAAAAATAATTTTTATTAATTTATGATTCATATACAATTGCAAATGTATAGCCCAACCGTCAACAGACTGATGATTAGCTTTGGAACATATTTCCAACAATCTTCCACTTGGACTAAAGCCAATTGGTCCAGTATCTAATACCTATCTTTGACTTGAAGTCGTTGAACTCCTTCACTGTAATAGCTTTAGTGAATGGATCAGCCAGGGTTTTTTTTTCATCGATCTTTTGAAGGTTGACATCACCTCGATCCATAATTTCTCAGATAAGATGGAAGTGGTGCAGAATATGCTTCGTCTGTTGGTATACTTTAGGTTCCTTCGCCTGAGCAATGGCCTCAGAGCTATCGTAATAGAGCAGAACTAGACCATCAAGAGAAGATGCTACTCCGAGCTTAGTGATGAAGTTTCTCAGCCACACCACTTCTTTGGCAGCATCTGATGCAGCGACATACTCTACCTCACAAACTGAATCGACCATAATGTGCTACTTGAAACTCTTTCAGCAGACAACCTCACTAATATAGATGAATATATATCTCGACACACTCTTGCTATCATCATGATTGGACTGAAAATTGAAGTCTGTGAACCCCACAAGTTTCAAGTCCGTTTCACCATATATAAGCCACTGGTTCTTAGTATTTCTCAAATACTTTAGGATGATTTTAACAACCTTCCAATGGTTCTCTCCTGGATCAGATTGGTATCTACTCACCATCCTTAGTGAGTATGCCACATCTGATCGTGTACATGTCATGGCGTATATGATAGAACTCACTATCAAAGCATATGGTATTCTACTCATATGCTCTCTTTCTAGAGGTGTTGTCGGACAATCCCTCTTTGAAAAAAAATTTCATGAACTATTGGTAGATAGCCTTTCTTAGAATTCTCCATGCTGAACCATTTCAGCATAGTATCAATATACGTAGACTGGGACAATCCAAGCAATCTTTTAGATCCATCTCTATAGATCTTCATCCCTAAGATGTAGGAAGTTTCTCCCAGATCTTTCATGGAAAATTGTGATGACAACCAGATCTTTATTCCTTGCAATGCAGGGACATCATTTTCGATTAAGAGAATATCATCCACAAACAATACTAAGAATACTATTGCTGAACCATTAGCCCACCTGTATATGCAGGGCTACTCTTCATTCTTAATGAAGCCATACATTTTGATTGTTTTATCAAATCATATGTTCCAGCTTCGAGATGCTTGCTTCAGTCCATAAATGGATCATTGAAGCTTACACACCTTAGATTCATCTGTGGATGTAAATTCTTCAGACTGTATCATATACACTTCTTCATCCAGCTCTCCATTTAGGAAAGCCATTTTTACATCCATTTACCAAATTTTATAATCTATATAGGCAGCGATAGCAAGTATAATCTAAATAAATTTGAGCATTATCATAGAAGAAAATATCTCATCATAGTCAATACCATAATATTGATGATACTCCTTAGCAATCAGACAGGCTTTATAGATCTCCACCTTTCCATCTACACCTCTCTTTTTTTTTGAAGACCCACTTATACCCTATGGGTTTTACCTCTTTGGGTGGGTCAACCAATATCCATACATCATTGACCTTCATAGATTTTATTTTGAATTTCATGACCTCAAGCCATTTCTCAAAGTCAGATCTCTGCATTGCATCCATATAGGTGATCGGATCCTAATCGTTCTCATCGAGTTCGATAGGATCTCCATCTTGGATCAGAAAATCATAGTATCTATTCAATTGATATGGTAATCTACTTGGTCACCTTAAGGGTGTATCTACAATGGTTTCTGGGTTTGATCTAATCAGATTCAGCTCAGGTTTTACAACTTGTGTCTGTTCTTCCATCTATCATACTTCATCAAGTTCGACCTTAGAGGCATTAGTTCCTTCACCAAGAAACTTATTTTCTAAAAGGACTGCCTTAAGGCTGACAAACACTTTTTGCTCATCATCAAGGTAGAAGTAGTACCCTTTGGTTTCTTTTGGATAATCTATAAAACTATACTTATCAGATCTAGGTCCAAGCTTGTCTATCATCAAATGTTTGATGTAAGCCGGACACCCCCAAATCCTAAGGTGTGAAAGAACTGGCTTACGTCATATCCATATCTCATATGGTATTTTATTAACAAATTTACTCGAAACCCTATTTAGAATGTAACAAGCAGACTCGAGCGCATATCTCCAATGGAAGATCGGTAAATCAGCAAACCCCATCATGGATCAAACTATATCCAATAGGGTCCGATTTCTCCTTTCAGATACACCATTATGTTATGGTGTTCTAAGAGGGATCCATTGGGAGAGAATCTCATTATCTTCAAGATATGTCAGAAACTCATTGAAAAGATATTCACCCCCTCAGTCAGACTGAAGAGTTTTAATACTCTTCCCAGTTTATTTTTCTACCTCATTTCAAAATAGTTTGAACATTTCAAATGACTCCAACTTATGCTTCATTAAATAGATGTACCCATATCTCGATAGGTCATCTATAAAGGTTATGAAGTAAAACTATCCACCTCTGGTACTTAAGCTCATGGATCCACATACATCCAAATATACTAGACTTAGAAGTTCAGTAGCTCATTCATCTTTTTCAGTAAAAGGTGACTTGGTCATCTTACCAAGAAGATAGGACTCATAGGTTGGAAGTGATTCACAATCACTAACCTCAAGAATTCCTTCTTGAGTTAACCTGTTAATTCTATTCTTGTTAATATGACCCAGCTTATAGTGCCAAAGGTATACATCAGACACATCACTAATTCTAGGACATTTATCGAAGGATTGAACTACGTTAATAGGCATAGAAAGTAAATAAATTTTATTATTCAATTATCCAATAAAAGTTATAATATCATTCAAAATGACATTACAAAATTTTTCTTTTATTGATATTTCAAAATCATTCATGGCCAAAAGGCCTATAGAAATGACATTCAATAAGAAAGTTAGACAAAAATGACATTCATTAAGAATAACTTTATTTGAATTGATTACAAGATTCATGATTTCTAAAGCTAGAATTGGAACTTGTCTTCCATCTCCAACATTCAAAAATCTCTTGCCTTGATCAAATCTCCTATTGACCTACAAGCCCTGTATAGAATTAAAAATATGATAAGGGCTTTTAGTATCTAATACCCAGGTAGTAGAATTAAATAAAAAAAAATTACAAGATGTTATCATATAATTACCTTGTCCAACAACCACTTACTTCCTTCTTGGCCTGTTCAAGTCCAGGGAGGCAATGTACAGAGGATAGTTCCTCTTTCAGTGTCCCTACTTCTTATAGAAGAAGCACTCTATCTAGCTCTGGTCAGGCTTGCGCTTCTTGGTCTGACCCTGTGTAGTTGTCTCGGCATTTGGCTGCACCCTCTTGTTCTTCTTCTTCTTGTTCTTCTTTCCTTTCTTAAAGGATCGATGATCAAAAGAAGATCCATCCACTACATTCACCATCTCCTTATGGAGTTGGTAATTCTTCTCAAGGTTCTGCAGCAACCCCAACAATCTGTGGTAGTTGACTGTAGGCTTTATCATTTTAAAATGAGTTAGAAAGGGGAGGAAGAACTTAGGCAAGAAATTAAGGATCACATCCTTACCAAGCTGCTCGTATAGGAGAAAGCCTAGCTTACTAAGACACTCGATCATCTCGATCATGTACAATACATGATCCATGACTGAGGCCCCATCCCTCATCTGAGCATTGAAAATAGCACAACTTATTTTATACCTTTCAATATCATCAAGCGTGCCAAAGGAGTCATTCAACATTTGAAGCATCTCTTGTGGCTGAGCATTTTCAAACCTACAGCTGAACTCATCGTTCATTGCCGCCAGCTTTATACATCGAATGGTGGTGCGATCATTGAGCCACTTCTGATAAGTATCTCGAACCGCTCCTCTAGCATTCCTATTCCTTGCGCCACCTAATCCTCATGCGCTATCCTTTTTTCTTTATGTTTTTATGTGAATAATCTCCATGCCCAAGGTTTCTCATGCCTCCTTTCTCTCTTCATTTTTCTCATATGGAAGTTTGTTGGAAGACCAAGTCAAACGGAGAATTAGTTTTACTTAAGGATTCTATGAGATAGAATCCTTGTCAACCAAAACTCTTCCCATAAGTGTGTCGACCCATCCTTCCTTATTTTCTTTAATTGTCATGGTAAAAGAGGACACATTTTTGTGCACCCTGCTTGCTAGTCCATGATAGAAAAAAAAAGGTAGGGGCCCCAAGAGTTGGGCGCCCCAACAACTTCCCTTATTTGGTCCTTCCTAGTCTAGGCTTTTGACCTAACTTGGACTCTGCATATCTCTTTATTTAAAAATAATTTTTGCTAAAATTTTTATGAATTATAGATATTTGACAGTCCTCTTTGTTGTAAAAAAATTAGAGAAAAATTCATCTGGGTCATGGAGATATTGAAAACATAAATTAGAGTGTCTAGAAAAAGAACAAAGAAGAAGAAGAGGGTCTTCTTCTAGGGTTTTTGTTCCAGATCTCTTCCTCCCTTTTTGTGAGCTTTTGAGAGGTGTCTCAGTATCACAAATCTTTCTCTTTTATTTTAGTATTTTGGAGTATCCAAGTTTCGAAGAAGAAAGCATCGGATCAACCATCGAAGAGAGATCAGCATAGTGCTAGCATACTATGCTGATTTCCTACATCAAGATCTCTGATTATGTTCATGAGCTCGTATGGATGACTCCTAAAGGTCAGACACGTGTGCAGCTCATCACTTCATCCTTAAGCCTAGATCAGCAAGTTAGAACATCTAACTTACTTAGGTAATAGATCTGATCTATTAACTTCATACCTACATTTGATGTAGTGTAGATCTAGGTTGATTTGATCAACCTTTTCTTTCTTGTTTAATTTTAATTTTTAATTTAATATCATTTCTTGATCATGTAATAGATTTATGATCTAGGTGTTTACATATTTATTTACATAAATATTTAATTTATTTAAGTCTTCTACTACATGATCTTGAAAAGTTTCAAGATCTACCCGTGAAACCCTAGATCTGGTTTCTTCAACCACAAACTGAGATGGAGGTTTAGGAGATGGAAAAGGTTTCATATGCTTCTGGTGTAGGGAGTATTATGTACTCCATGGTATGTTATAGGCCATATTTAGCACATGCAGTGAGTCAGGTAAGCAGGTTTATAGCTCACCCTAACAAGGAGCACTAGAGAACATTATAGGGTATCTTTAGATATTTGGCAAGTTTAGTTGGGATTGGCATATGCTATGGTCAGTGGGAAGGTGCTAAGGAACATCCTAACATGTTCAAGGAGGCTTGAGGGCTGTTAAAAGGATTTATAGATGTAGATTTTAATGGAGATATGGACACTCGGCATTTGATGATAGGTTTTGTATTCAGCATGTATAGAGGTTCGATCTCTTGAAGATCTTGCTTAGAGCCAATTATGGCCTTATCCACTACCGAAGTAGAGTACATTGGCATTACAAAGGCAGCGAACGAAGCTCTATGAATGAAGGGCTTGGTGCTGGAGATGGAATTCTCACAGGATGTAGTCAGAATGCATTATGATAGCTAGAGTACTTTATTGCTCGCACAGAATTCTATGCATCATATGAGGACCAAGTATATTGATATTAGATACCACCGAATCAGAAAGCTAGTAGAGGATGGTGAAGTAGAGCTGGTGAAGGTTCACACCAAGAAAAATCCAACTGATGTGCTTACAAAGATTCTTCCATGGAATAGCTTTCATAACTGTATGGTACTGATGGGGTTGATGGATAAAGATGAGTTTACAAGGACTTGGGAGCACCAAGCACTACTACAAAATGGGGCTATGGCAACACTTACTATTACAGCGATTTCGAAAACTATTGCCATAAACTCTATGATAGCGGTTACATATAACCACTGCCATAGGTCAGACCTATAGCTGTGGTTATTGTAAACCACTGCCATAGGTCAATCTATAGTAATGGTTATATAAAATTATTGCAATAAATTGACCTATAGTAGTAATGGTTATATAAAACTGTTGCAATAAATCGACCTATAGTAGTAATGGTTATACAAAACTGTTGCAATAAATCGACCTATAGCAGTGGTTTATAATAACCGCTGCCACAAGTTGGTCCTATGGTAGCAGTTAATCAACCGCTGCAATAGATCCTGCCATAGATTGAATCTATAGTGGCGGTTAGGTATAACCACTGTAATAGATTGGACTTATGGTAAGCAGTTAGTAATAACCACTCCTATAGGTTTGACCTATGGCAATGATTTTATGTAACCACTGCCATAGGTCTGTTTATTACAGTGGTTCTTTATAACCGCTGCTATATTTTTTTCATATTTTTTTTCTAAATATTATATAATTCTAAAATTTAATATCTATCTTCATCATTTATTATCTAAATAATTATCATTAGAGTGTCATTGTAAAAGACCGTCTCGATCCGATGGCTCTAGCTTTATCGATTAGAAAAATTTGATTTCGATAATCACGAACGACGATGCGATGATCTAATAGATGAAGACCTTCGATGGATCCAAAAATCTACAACAATGATCTCGATGATGTTTGTAGCATACTATCAAAGTTTTACTTCAATCAGATATCATTATCATGGTTAATTTAGTACGAAATAATTTCGACCGTTAAATTAGAAACAAGCGATCAAAGGGTTAAATGGCATCCGATTATGAGATAAATTTTTAGTTAAATGATCTTTGGTTATAATTTTAAATATTTTATATCTGATGATAGTAAAATTTAAATCATTTTCGTATAAACTGTTCATGTTAAGCAGATATTGCAAAAGCACGAGTATAACAATCGGTGAAGAGTTTCAGAATGATTATCAAAAGACATATAATTTTAGATCTTTCTTCATCTCACGAGTTAAATTTTATAATCATCACTATACAAAATGATTAAATTAGTAGTTAAGATCATTTATAAAAAAAATTATCTCATAATCGAATACCATTTGATCCTTTGATTACTCATTTATCATTTAACGGTCGAAACTAACCTATACTAAATTGACCAAGATAACGATATCCAATTGAAGTAAAACTTTGATAGTATGCTACAAACATCACTGAGATCATCGTTGCAGATTTTTGGATCCATCGAAGATCTCCATCTATCAGATCATCACATCATTATTCATGATTGTCGAAATCAAATTTTTCTTATCGATGAAGCTAGGGCCATCGGATCGAGGTCAGTGATCTTTTGCGATGATACTCTTAATGATAATTATTTAGATAATGAACGGTGAAGATGGATATTAAATTTTAAAATTATATAATATTTAAAAAAAATAAAAAAATAATTTTTAACCTATGGCAGTGGTTACTGAAAATCGCTGCCATAGAGCTATGATAGCGATTTTCTGTAACCACTGCTGTAGACCTATGGTAGCAGTTTGAAAACTGCTACCATAGGTTAGGTTATTTTTTCTCTAATCCCTATCCCAAATTCATTCTCTCCGACTGATTTCTCTCTCTCTCCTCTCCTCTCCACCGTCGGTGAGGCATCTCTCCATTTCTTTCCCCGACCAGCGCCTCCTCCTCCTCCGCCTCCTCTTTCTTCCCCGGGTGGCACCATCTCCTCCCCCGCCTTGTCCTTCTTCCCCGATCGCCGACCCCATGACCTACCCCTCCTCCTTCCCTGGCAAGCTCATCCGTCAGCTCTGCCACCTCCCTCGCCTGACCCTTCTTCCCCGATCGACCCGACCACCGACCCCACCACCTCCCCCTCCTCCTCCTTCCCCGGTCACTCCGCCACCTCTGTTGCCTCCCCCTTCTTCTCCGACCGGCCCAGTGCCAGCCCTAACCCCTCCCTCTCTCTCTTTCTCTCCTCTCTTCCCTCAGCTCGACCCACCCCTCGCTCTCTCTCTTTCTCATCTCTTTCCTTAGCCCGACCTATCACCTCCCTACTTTTTCTCTCTCTTCCCTCTTTCTCTCTCTTTTTCCTCTTCCTCTTCTCTCTCTTCTCTCTTTCTCTCTAGAACTTTCTCTCTCTTTCCTCTTTCTCTCTCTCTTCTCCCTTTCTCTTTCTCTTTCTCTCTTTTCTCTCTAGATCTTTCTCTCTCTCTCTCCTCTTTGTCTTTCTCTTTCTTCTCTCTTTGTATCTCACTATCTGTGTCTCTCTCGTAGGCTACCTCTAGCGCCACCACCGATGACCCTTGGAGCTTTGTGTGATCCCCTCTCCATAGCTATAGGTATGATTTTTTTAAAAAATTTTATAGTAATATTTGTTAATCATTTATAATATTTATAATAAATATTATAAATATTTATTATAAATATAATAATTATCCATCGATCGTGGGTCGTGTCAGTGGATAAGAGAACTCCTGCTGGTTGGTTCTGGACTGTACCGATGGATTCTAGGTCAGACCGTGTCGGCAGCCTTGGGTCGTGCCATGTCAGCGGCCATGGACGGCCCTAGGTCATGCTGGCAATCTTGGGTCATGTCGGGTTGGTAATCATGGATGGTCTTGGGCTGTGTCGGCTAATAAGAAAATCCCTGCCAGCGGGTTCTAAGTCATGTCGACGATCATAAGTTGGGTTAATATTCATTAACGTTGTATAGGTTAATGTTCATTAATGTTGCAGATCACGATGGCACCAAAATGCTATCTCACGTAGACTGAAATGCTTGGTATACAATGTAACTCCGCTTGGAGGGGGAGGAAACCCTCCGCATCATGTACTATAATTTGTCAGATATCTACGATGAGTTCAACCTGTCCATGTAAACATATCAGAAAAAATAATTATCTAGATTAATCAAAATAAACTTTTACAAATATTAACATTGATTTTCAATGTAATATTTTCTAGATACTGCTTGTTTTCCCACTAGATATGTGCTTTGGTAAGCAACATTATTAGCAATGCTGACATATCCAGTAGAGAAAACAAACAGTACCTAGAAAATGTTGCATTGAAAATTAATGTTAAGATTTGTAAAAGTTTATTTTTGTTAATCTAGATAATTGTTCATTTTGATATATCTACATGGATATGTTGAGCTCGTCATAGACATCTGACAAATTGCAATACATGATGCGGAGCATTCCCTCCCCCTCCAAGCTGAGTTGCACCGCATACCAGGCATTTCGATCTATGTGGAGCTCTGCATCTGAGTCATAGGTGGAGCATACTCCATCCACCTTTGCATTAGCTGCCTAGGGACCACCAGCATCTACTCCACTGACATCTGAGTATGATATAAGAGTATGGTAAGATTTAAATAGACTCCAATTAGTTAGAGTCTATTTATTGATGCTCTATTAATATTATTATTCAATATATTATATTGATTAATAGTCATTAATATTGTAGGTCACGATCGGAGAGATCAAAGTCTGGACCTTGGTAGATCCATCAGAAGGTATAGTACCTATTAGTTGTAAATGAATCCTCAAGAGAAAGATTGGTGCAGATGGAAATGTGGAGACATTCAAGGCTAGACTAGTGACAAATGGTTATAGTCAACGCGAAGGCATTGACTATCAGGATACCTTTTCCCCAGTGGCTATGCTAAAATTCATCCGCACATTGCTTGTCGTTGCAGCCTATTTCGATTATGAAATATGGCAAATAGATGTGAAAACGACATTCTTGAATGGATATCTTGAGGAAGATATCTATATAGAACAGTCGCTAGGTTTCACATCCAATGATACAGATCACAAGGTTTGCAAGCTGCAAAGGTCCATATATGAACTTAAGCAAGCATCTCGGAGCT
Organism: Cocos nucifera; assembly: GCA_006176705.1. Classification (NCBI taxonomy): domain Eukaryota; kingdom Viridiplantae; phylum Streptophyta; class Magnoliopsida; order Arecales; family Arecaceae; genus Cocos; species Cocos nucifera. The sequence goes on from QRFJ01000571.1 coordinate 631,075, forward strand.
GGAACACTCATTTCAATGATATGATCAAAATGTTTGGTTTCATAAAAAATGAAAAAAAATCATATATCTTCAAAAGAATCAGTGGGAGCGCTGTTGTCTTCCTCGTATTGTACGTGGATGACATCCTCCTTATTGGGAATGATATTTTCATGTTAACAACGGTCAAAATATGGTTGTCCAAGGAATTCTCCATGAAAGACCTAGGTGAAGCATCCTTTATTTTTGGAATTAAGGTCTATGGGATAGACCGAATAGGATGCTAGGACTTTCACAGAAGATGTACATAGAGAAAGTACTAAAGAGGTTTAGTATGGAAAACTCTAAGAGAGGATTAATATCCTTCAGACATGGTATTCATCTTTCCAAGAAGATGTGCCCTAGCACACCTGAGGAAATAGAATGTATGAGTAAGATCCCTTATGCTTCTATAATAGAGAGACTCATGTATGCCATGCTATATATACGACCTGATATAGCCCATGCTGTGAGTGTCACAAGCAGATATCAGTCAAATCTAGGTGAAGAACACTGGACTTCTATGAAATGTATCCTTAAGTACTTGAGAAGAACTAAGGATATGATGTTGATCTTTGGTAATAGAGAACTCTAAGTTCAGGGATACACAGACTCGGATTTTATTTTCGATATAGATGATTGAAAGTCGACATCTGGTAGTCTGTTTGTGTGCAATGGTAGTGCTGTCAGCTGAAAGAGTTCCAAGCAAACTATGATAGCAGATTCTATCATGGAAGTAGAATATATTACTGCATCAATGGCTGTGAAGGAAGCATTCTGGTACAAGAAGTTTGCTGCAGAAATTGGAGTAATGCCATGAGATGCCATTCCTCTATACTGCGACAACAATGGCGCCATAGCCCTTACTAAGGAGCCAAGGTCTCACCAGAAATCCAAGCATATTGAACGGCGATACCACCTCATCCGCGATTACCTTGAGAAGGGTTACGTCGAGGTTAAGAGAGTCAACTCCATAGATAATGTGGTAGATCCACTTACAAAGCTGTTGGGACAACAAAAGATCGAAGCCCACCTCGAGTAGATGAGACTTAGACTTGTAGCCAATTGGCTTTAGGACAAATGGAAGATTGTTAGATATATGTGCCCTAGAAGCCAGAATTGGCTGACACTTGTAATACACTTCTAAGGGCAAACTTATAATTTTGACTAATATCAATAAAATGGGTTATTTTCTATCATATATGTGTATTTAGTGTCTGTGATACATCCTTTGAGTTAATGGTAATGATAATTCATATTTTCAAGAGTTGAAAATTTAAGACATGAATAATCATTATTAACTTATAAAATGCTTCCGACCATAGGATCATCACGAGGATGGTGATTGATCCGGAAGGTTGGTGTACAATCACTTCTCTTTAATAGATGAGTCTTGAGTCTATGGTGTGGAGACACCAGAGTGAAAGTACAGATACTCGTTAGAGAACGAGAGCACTGAGCATGACTACCTCGAGTAGTCATTAGGGAGTCTACCTTCTCATCAATGACTGACTCGATTCCGCAGTAGTGTGTCTAATTCTTTGACCTGAGATGAATCGGCAGTTTACCTTGAGGGTGTTATAGTTTGACTACACCATTACTCGATCTTCTAGTCATTCGGAATCCTGAGGTGTATGTTGGCTATAGCATGTTCATTGTAGGAACTGGATAGCATCAAGATGGAATCTATCTATCTCAGTGGTAGAGGAGCAGCCCTATGATGATCATGAGAATCAAGCCCAGAAGCCCATGGCCATGGCAAAGTGAAATAATAGAAAGAGTTTCTATTTAGCTTTTCACACCGGACCTAAAATGAATGATTACATTATATGACAGAAACTAGGGTTTGACGAGTTCACCTTAACCCTAATCTGATCGGGGCTCAAGATAGAAGAACTTAATCACATAGGTAGCTGCACCAAGAGGTTCGCATTCAGCTCTGATGGGTTGCCACCATATACTACTAGGTGTCACTGATGAATTTTGGGAGCAATTAGAATGATTTAGATGATCGATCATTCTAGCTGTTCGAATCAGAAGAGTTTTGATCCATCAAAAGGAGTTTTGATGATGTCGATGATAGAGATCATGACATATCCTATTATCATACAGAACTGAATCTAACTAGATCACACAAATAAGGATTTGAATCTGGTGATCATCAATTGAACTGATCCAGTTCAATTGATCTGAATAAAATTCAATTGGGTTCAAGAAAATCGTACTAGCACTCGATTGAATCTAACGTTCTTCTTTTACTATCATAAATAAGTTATCCTGACTGAGCCAAAGGAGTTTATGCTCGATCAGAGGCCTTCATTTAGTCTGATTGGAGCTTGTCCAAGTCAGAAAAGGTTGTCTTATTTTGTAAGACAATACCTGTCATTTTTGGTCATCGGTCATTTTTCGTTCTTTGACTTTGGTCAAAAGTTGATCTTTGATTGGTCAAATATTGATCATAGATACTTTGACTTTCGTCTATATGTCACGCACCTATTGGAGGGCTGGTGGGGTTTGTCCCCCTACTAGAACCTGGCAAGGAGGAGGGCGCATGTCCCCCTACCAGAACCTGGCAAGTTGGAGGTGCTCAGGAGTCCTTGTTGGACAGGGACTCCATCTCCTTTTTGGATTTCAATTAGAGTTCTCCTAAGAACCAACTTTGACTGATCTTAGGCGTCATCTAAGGAGGAATCCAGGGGACTCTATTTCCACCAATCAGATTTAGATCTGATTTCATAAAGAGTTGTGATTGGTTGGGAAGAAGAGGAGTTGGATCACAGATAGTCTATAAATAAGACCCTGCGCCCAACTCAAATTATAATTGAAAAGGAATTCAATCCCCACACCCAAGGCTTCCTCCCTCTTCCTTCTCCATGCCAACTTCTCCCTCTCCTCTCCACGCCCAAAGGTGTTTGGGTTCTTGGTTGGTGCAATCCAGATGAGAGAAAAGCGATTGAAAGCTACAAGGCTGCGCTGCTGCAAAAGACAACTGCTGATCTTGGAAAGGTGTTTTGAAGATCCTCCAGATCAGATCCAGATCTAATTTTTGGAGACGTGATAGAGAAGAAGAGGATCTTCAGATCCAACCCAAGTGAATATCAGTAGAGGCCATGCACTTGCATGGCTAGATCCAGAACCTTCCGCTGCTTACAGGATCATCAATGGGTAATAGGATTACCTACTTCAAGATAAATTTAATTTAATTTAATTTATTTAAATTTATTTTAATTATTAAATAATAAAAATTAGATCTAAAATATTCCAGATCTGATCTGAATCAATGAAAAATTTTTAAAATATATCTATTAATCTGATCAAATCTGAACGATCCTGATCCGAAAAATTAGGATTTTGCTTCAGGAGCATGTATCGAAGATGTGGTTGATGCTAGAGGCTCAGATGTCGGTGGAGGAGTCGATGCCAATGGTCCCTAGGCAGCTGATGTAGAGGTGGATGGTGTATGCTCTACCTGTGACTTAGATGCAGAGCTCCATGTAGCCCACCTAGAGGCAAGGATGAAAGCTAGATGGCATTTTGGTGCCATCATGACCTACAACATTAATGAACATTAATCAATATAACATGTTGAATAATAATATTAATAGAGCATCAATAAATAGACTCTAACTAACTGATG